>CAUYON010064702.1:0-54471 GCA_963573935.1 Arctocebus calabarensis | reverse complement strand
CCCAAGTAACTGGAACTACAGGCGCCCGCCACAAGGCCGGGCCATTTTTTGGTTGCAGCCGTCATTGTTGTTTGGCGGGCCTGGGTTGGATTTGAAGCCCCAGCTCAGATGTACGTAGCTGGTGCCTTAGCCTGTTGAGCCACAGGCCCCGAGCCAGTGTGCACACCTTTTAAGGAAAAAAATGAAAATAGGTAGGGGGTGGGCAGCACCTGTGGCTCAGTGGGTAGGGTGCCACCCCCATTCACTGAGGCTGGTGGGTTCGAACCCTGCCCCGGCCAAACTACAACAAAAAAAGTAGCCAGATGTTGTGATGAGTGCCTGTAGTCCCAGCTACTTGGGAGGCTGAGGAAAGAGAATCACCTAAGCCCAAGAGCTGGAGGTTGCTGTGAGCTGTGATGCTACAGCACTCTACTGAGGGTGAGAAAGTGAGATGCTGTCTCTAAAAAAAGAAAAAGAAAAAGAAAATAGATAGGGGAGTTTTTTAGAGGCAGAGTCTTGCTCTGTCACCCAAGCTGGAGTGCAGTTGTATGATTACTGCTCATTGCAGCCTGGAACTCCTGGGCTCAAGTGATCCTCCTGCCTCAGCCTCCTCCATAGCTGGAACAACAGGCCTATGCCACCATGCTCTGCTAATTTTTAAATTGTTTTAAAGAGACAAGGTCTCACTATGTTGCCTGGGCTTGTTTTAAACTTCTGGGCTCACGTAATTCTCCCACTTTGGCTTCCCAAAGTGCTGGCATTATAGGTATAAGCCCCAGTCCTGGCCCCTACTGTCATTCGGGCTGCTCTCACTCTCATTGGCTGGTCCCTGGATGGACAGCAAGGTGGTGCCTGGAGCAGTGGCTGGACTCCAGTCCTGGCTGGTCCCTGGATGGACAGCAAGGTGGTGCCTGGAGCTATGGCTGGACTCCGGTCCTGGCTGGTCCCTGGATGGACAGCAAGGTGGTGCCTGGAGCTGTGGCTGGACTCCGGTCCTCTCTGGCCCCAGCTGCAATGTGGCTGTTGGTATCTCCAGGCAGCCTTGCCCCATGTGTTGTATCAGCCTCTTTCCCCACTGCCTGCAGCTGATAAAAATGTCCCCGTAGGTTTCTGAGCTGAATGGCTCTTCACAATGTTTCCTTGGTCTTGCACCCTCTCCTGACTCAGGCACTCTGCTTCAACCCTGCCAGGAGGGCAGGACCCCAGGCAGGCTGCCAACTGTCTGGTGGAGAGGGAGCCTCTGGAGCAGACTCCAGCCCTCCCCACCTGACTGTGCCTGGTCCTCTCTCTCTCCTGGGTGGTCGCACATCTCAATACTTTCTGATTCCCCATCACCTGGTCTAATGTGTGCCCTGTACTCAGTAAGATGCTTTTGAAATTGAACTGAATTGTGAATTCCTTTTGGTGAGCTGGTTCATAATTTATTTTACTCAAAATTTTTTATGAAGTTCTTTATTGATATATCCAAAGACAGAAGGGTCCTCTGATCCCTGATGCCTGGCTCTGGGTGGTGTTTCTAAACCTTCTAAAACCTCAAGTTTCTCTAATAAGAACCACCATAGTCTAAAAAGCTAAAATTAATGACTTCATAGAGTGCTGATACCCAAATTGTAAGGAATGCAAACAAAAACATCAGATGAAAAAGTCCCCTAACGGTTGTTGTTTTTAGTTTTGTTTGAACATATTTGGTGGGAGAGAGAAATGAGTTTGTTTGTGATTCACTTACTTCCTGATTTGTTCTCTTTGCTGTTGTTGATTTAATCTGATCACCTGTACAGAAGGTTCCAGAGAACACACATCTCCTATGTGTTGAAATACCCAGTTTGGCAGTGAATCCAAGGAGCTATCTAGATGGTTTGGGCAGAAAGTTCCAGAGGCTTTAGGGAAATGAAATTTCTCTGTTGTGTTGTCATTTCTTTCCTTATCCAATGGAAGCAGCACTACTGACATGCCTGTAACTAAAGACAGGTTAACAAAAGAAAAGCATAACAGATTTATCTAAACAAAGTTTTATGTGATATAGAGGCTTCAGGAATTAAGACCCAAAGATCTAGGGAAAACTGTCTATTTTTATGCTTAGAGCCAATGAAGAATGGGCAGCCGGGTCGAAATGTGATTGGACAAAGGGTATAATCTAATGGTAACAGGCTGAAACTCAGCAACACCCGTCTGTTCAGATTCTTTTTGGCCACTCTACATAGCATTTCATCCTCCTGGGCATGGGTCAGGGTCCCCCCAGATAAGGATGTGTGAGGGAGAAAGGAGAGAGTGACCTTTCTAGGTCTTGTGGCTTGTTTTGGTGCAGGTTGGGGTGGGGGTGGGAAGTTTTAGTTTCTATGACCTGCCTTGGGGAAGAGGAATTCTAATTTTTATGACTCAAGTCCCTGAGGAAGAGGGGCAGGAGATAGGGGGGCAGGAGAAGGTCAGAGAAACCTTGCTTCCTAGGCCTCCCAATGTCCTTCACTTTAAAGTACTCAGCATACCAAAGGCCATCTTGGGTATATTGTGTTCCAAGCTCCAACAGTTGTAGGGCTATATGAAGAGGGTCTCTGTCAGGGTGTTGGCTAATTAATTCGCTAGGATTTCTTGAGTTTCCTGTGTGAGCCTGACATTGTTTTTGTCTCTGAGGAAGAATTACCTCTAGGGAGAAAAAAATGGTTGCCCGAGATGCTATATCTGCATATGATGACAAAGGGAGGTTTTGATGAGGAAGATGGAAACAGCGGCCACACTTGGCACTCAGATGACTTTCAAGCTGTAATCTTGCATCACAGAAGGCGAGAGACACCGTGCATTGCTAACACCATACACGGATTAGCTAAATGCTTCTTTTCGCAGAGGTTTCCCTTAGAAGTTTTCTTTTCTGGCATTCTTTGTTGAGGGTATGCTGTCTTTTACTGCTTTCTTAGTGACTAAAAGCTGTGGAGGGTTTCTTTTAGAGTTTTGAAGTTCAATCCTTGATGGAAAACCAACATCAAAACTGGAAACTGATCAGGAGGAATCTTTTGGAATCAAGTGTGCGCTGCCACATACAAATTGGTGTCAGTTTCTAATGAGGGAGGTGAACTGTGATTTATCATCACTGGGATTTCAAACCAGGCTCGGATGTTCAAAACACTGTGCAAAATTAATGAAGTCCTCTGACAACCACAGTGTCGTCCTGACTGTTTATTTTAGGGGCATTTCATTTTTAAGAATGATATTCTTTCCTGATTTTATAGCAGGTTAAGTGGTTTTAAACATGAACACTCTTATTCTTTTTCAGTGTAGCATTTCAAAGTTTATAGTAAGCTGAGTTTTTAAACTTCCAATTTTTGTATGTTTAAACTTTTCTGGCTACAGTGAAGCCAAAAAAATATGGACTTTGTGTCCAACTTTCCTCCTGTGTATTATCGGTAGTATAAATTCCCACCTCGTTTCCACTCAAAATAACAATTTTGACTAGAAGCTCACATGTATGTATAAGTTTGTGTATATGTGTGTGTACGTGTGTGCACATGTGTGTGAGTGTTAGCACCTTTTGAGGAAGAAAATGAAAATAGGTAGGATGGTGGAAAGATGGGACAAAATGATAGGATCTTTTTTCCAGAGCAGGAATGTAGGTGGTCTAATTTGATTCACTGTTGGTGCCCTGATGACAAGGAGTTGCTATTCATGAAATAGGAGATCTTTTGTATCCATTTCAGCTTTATTATTTCAATTATCTAAGTGCACATGGTAAATGGCACGGATTCATGGACTTCATGTGGGCAGAAGTTCAAAGGTTCCCAGCAAAAGGTCTGGGAACTGAGATGGAACAGCACCCCCACCCTCAACCCACCACACGCTGACTCTATAATAAATTAGCTTCATCAAGCAACTTCATAACTTTTATGAAGAGAAATTAGGACACTCAATTAACATCATTATCTTTCTCCTTTGGCACTCGCTTTAAAGCACGGCAAGCTCCGGGATGGACTAGAAGGAATAGAATTTGGTGCTAACAGAGAAATGCTGTTGAAGGCAAACCTTCCAGGAGAACCCAGATCCAAAGCATAAGTCATGGTCTCTTTAAGGTTTTAAGGAGTAGAACTGGTTTGAGCAAGGTGGGATGTATGGCCAAGCTGTGTGGAAGACTTAAGTTGCAAACGGAGAGCCCTGGAATCCCAATTCCAGCTCACTGCAGACTGCATGGCTGGCTGCTCCCCTCTCTGGACCTTGGAATGGGACTTGGTTAGAAGCTGTACCTATTTCCAGCCCACAGTGGTTGTCCTTCCCAGCGAGATGTAGTTCATAATGGTGTAGTATGTAGCCAACTCAGCCTTGGACTTTATTTCTTCCCAATTTTGTCTAACCTCCAGGAACTTCACAAGATCCTACTGTGAAGTGTTAGATCCATTGACACTAAGGGCCAAAGTCACGTGCTGATTGCCTATGGGTCAGTCAGCACTGGCCAGTGCCAGCCACCGCTCTAACCTGGATTCACTGTTCTTCAGGCTCATGACCAGTTCATGAGGGGCCTCTGGATTATATAGTCTATGGACCACAGTCCAGTCCCCTGCCCTCTCTGTGACCAGCATGAAGCGTTTAGCTCTCTGCACGCAGCGTGTCCCCTCATGAGGAATGGCATGGCAGAGTGCTGATGCGGAACTGATACTGACATCATTCAAACAGATTTGAAATTCTAGAAGAATTTAAATTGAAATTTTAGCAGTTTCATTCCAGATTCTTTTATTTTTGTAGATTTTTTTCCTATTATTTTTAATCACAAAGTAATAAACCATCAGTCCGAGATTTTGCTAAAAATATTTTGGCATCTTGAGCTTGTTTTTTTCAATAAAGTTATGAGACATTTTTTTGCCAAAACAGACACTAAGGTTTGTTGTGAAAGTCATTAAAATACAATTGAAGCCTAGTTCTATTTTGAGTCATTTGGAGTTGTTTGCATTTTTTCCCCCTCAATGGTCAGGTTTCAAATTTAATCAACTTGGGAAACCAGGTTGCCATCATCTATATGATCTTGAAAAATACTCTTGAAAGAAGTAACGTCCTGGATATCCTATACAAATAGACTACACATTTGGATTCTTAATTTGATGATTTCTTAGGAAATTCATTGTATTTTAAGTAACAGTTAATTAACCAGCATAAATACTCTGGTTGCTCCCTGGAAAGTAGGCAGGAAGGAAAATAAAGGACCACGGGGTAAGATATGCCGTGAGCTTCAGGTAATGCCAGAGACAGCAATCAAACCTAGCAAGCTTTCAGTCCTTTGAATGATCATCTCATACTGCCTCCTTTTAAAAAATTTCTTTGCACGCAGTCCTCAGAGAGTGGGAGAAAGCATATATTTATAGATGAGGATAATCATCTAAATAGAAATTTATAAAGAGCAAAAGCAAGAGAATATAGGAATCTTGTATATTGATTCAGGTTTAACAAATACAAAGCCAGTCATTGGTGAGGAATGGATTTTGGCGTGGTCTTTAGAAGTCTTTTTAATATATGTTTCTATGAAGTTGGCTATAGAAAACTTTTTCCTGTGGAATATGGTGTTAGAGGTGTACATTTGCAAAAGAGAAGGAAGGAAATGGTCCCACTATGTAATAAAAATAAGTATTGAGATTCAAGTGACTTTTATAAATCACACATTTTAGTATTGTGCTTTTCGGCCTAATAGTTCTAACAGCCAGATATGTAGACACACAGACACTACATGGAAAATGAGAATACTTTACAATCAATTACATCCTCTTGAGGTTAAATCTTTGGGTTGCCTAGTGTTTGGTATGAAAGAGAATTTTGCTAAATTTAGTCTTTAAGATAAATAAATAGTTCCTCGTGGGGATTTCTAGTATTTAGTTACCTTTCGGTTCTTGGAAGACTCATCTTATGCTGTGTTGGTGCTGCTGGGGTGTGTCTTCAATGGGATGTGTGGGTGTGTCACTGGGATCCACTGTCACTTCCTTTCTTAAGAGTCTGCTCATTTCTGTAATCTCACAGATTTCTGTACAATGGGTTTCCCTTTTACAAGCAGGGGTCACTGCACTAGGAAAATGGCTACTCACATTTATTCACATTCCCCCCATCACTCCCAGGAAAAAGGGAAGCGTGGTAGAGTCTTATCCATGCACCACATATTTGTTTAGCATCTATAATATATTTCGGGCACTGTGCTAGGTGCTAGCACATGGTCCTGGCACTCAGAGATTTCTAGGAAATGTAACAGGTTCTCCCAGATGGCTCACAAGGCTAAAAATCTCCTCAGAAAACCAAAAAATATGTATCATCAGTGTAAATGACCGCATAGTATAAATAATGCCATATTACTACTTGATCCTTAGCTAGTAGTGCAGTGGGATGATACTAAACTAAATGTATTGTTCCCTATTTATAACCTACCTAATGTCTTTTATATTTAAAAAAGTGGGAGACAATTTAATGGAGGTGAGTAGTTCATAGTTGATTGGATATGTGCTCAATCATGTGAGCTGCTGTCTTGAGAGTTTTTGTACCTACTATAGGTCACTGCAAGGTGGCAGGGGCTCTGTCCTATGACACTAGAGTCACTGGCACACATAGATTCTACAATCTGATAATAAAGGATAAAGCAATTTCTTCTATGATGTAGACTTTTGGGCACTTCCATGTTAAGTCTCTGAGTCTTTAATATGTTTCAGAGCAAAATATATGATCCAGCAGTTTAGGTTAATTAATACAAAGGACAGTGACGATCTCACCTGTTAGACGGGTGTGTGACCTCACAGGACATATACACAGTACCCAGGGCCTGGATGGGTGAATATTCAGGGGCAGGCCTTGGGTGTCCCATAAGGAAAAAATAGAGATTATGAATTAAAAATATGCTAGAGGAAAATCTCAAAAAATTCAACACGTTAAAGCCAATAATTGTCACAAAGGTTACAGCTTCCAGAATAATATAATAATCTTATTAGTTACCTGTTAGATATCTGGCCTCATTAATAATTTGTTCCCTCTATTTTTGAGCTACACGTTCTGACTACCTCTTCATATAACAATTTGTATTGCACTGTTTATGGAAAGATAAGATAATTTTGGTCTTCCTCTCGCAGGGTTGATCAAATCAACTTTTTCTATTGCTCTTGATAATTTAAAAAGGTTTCTTTCAGCTTCAAAACTTGCAATGTCTTGTCAAATGTTAGAATTGCTGTCAAATGTAAGAAATCCTCTATCAAATTGGTCCTAGCGTTCTTCGAGGGTTCTGGCATAGTAAAGAATCCTGAATATTCTCTGGATTGACAGAACTCCTTGCACAGTTTGTCACTGACATCCTTGTACCAGTGGAGCATTTTAAGTTTTGTGTGATCTTCATCTATAGCAGTCATTTTATGTCAATGAGCAGAAAGGAAAAAAAGTAAAACTTTTCTTGTTCATATGATTCATTCTTCTCATTGCATGGAGTATCAAGAAACCTAAAAGTCTGCTCATGATTTCTCAATATATGTTTCTCCTTATGAAGGAATTGCTGGGTTTTGCACGCTTTGAAATATTTTGGTTTCTATTTGCTCCTTCACTTCAGAGTAGTTCCTACTGGTTCCATACGGAAATAAATGAAACGTCCTATTTCTTTCTTTCTTTCTTTTTTTTTTTTGTTGTTGTAGATTCATTGAGGGCACACAGAACCAGGTTACGTTGATTGCTTTTGTTAGATAAGAACCCTCTTATATTTGTATCCAGCCCCCAAAAGGTGTACCACACCCCCTTTATCCCTCATCCTCTCCCTCCTTCCCTTTCTTAGCTCTCCCCATCCCCCACCCCCACCGTGTACTAGGACTTTAATTGTCCTCATATCGGAATTGAGTGCATAGGGTTCTTATTTCTCCATTCTTGTGATGCTTTACTAAGAATAATGTGTTCTACATCCATCCAGGTTAATACAAAGGATATAAAGTCTCCATTTTTTTAGTGGCTGAATAGTATTCCATGGTGTACATATTTTGGTGCATTTCTAATTCACATACTGCCTATTAGAACTTTCATTTTGATCAGTGTTGGTGAGAAGTCAAACCCATTATGCTTCTGGTAGGAAGAACTTTCTGCAGAGTAGTTTCTGGCTCCATAAGCTTTAAACCTTGTTTCTCCTCTACCACCCACATACTTCAAGTGCCAAGTGCCACGGACTTGTTCATATCAACATGACCCCTCTGGCTTTGCCTGTCATGCTCCTGCTGAATCAGCACAGTGAGCTGGGCAAGTTTTCCTGGAAACCATTCCTACCAGTGCAGCTGGGACTGTGCGTGTGCATGGAAGTTACTGCAAACCATGTAACTATTATGTGCCACTAACTCCAGATGTCCTCTTAGGCAGTGGTTCTCAACCACTGGGAATTTTGCCCCATCACCCCCTCAGATATTTTTGAGAGTATCTGGAAACAGTTTGGTTGTCATGACTGGGGAGTGTTGGTAGTACTGGCATTGAGTGGGTAGAGCCAGGGGTGCTGGGAAACATGCTGCAATTCTTGGGGCAGCTCCAATACTAAGAACTAGCTAGTCCTGAATGTCAATAGTGCTAAGGCTGAGAAAGCCCAACTTGATGGGTCCCCAGGATGCTGCAGCCCGCTTCTTAATGCAATGGCAATGTGGAAGTGACTAGTTGTAGCTGATTATGGTTAAAATCTTTTAATTTTGCAAATTTTGGGAAATAGTGACCACATGAATATGAACACATGGCTTTGGGTAGAGCAGTGGGAGTGGGGTGCCATGAAGCTTCAGCTTCCTTTGTTTTATGATAAATCTGCCTCCTTGGTGCTTTATATTGGAGTCTTCCTTCCCTCCCTGTGTCCTCCAAAGACAGAGTGTGAGTTATGCAGATAAGATGGGAAAAGCCCATTAAGCACTGAGCCAAGAGACTTCACCACTTTTTTTTTTTTTAACTGAATAATGATCTGCAGGAGACAGGAGGGGCTAGCAGCTCTTCACTTTTCAGAGAAGTCCTGACAGACTCTACAGATTTCTCCCAGGCCCTGCTGCCGGGGGTTAGTGCTGGTTTTCTCTGTTGGGAAAAGGTTAGCCTTCTATATCTTCCCTCACCAGATGTCTGCCCAAATCTTTTTGCTGTCTTTACTGTATCTGAGCCCACAGCTCTTTAAGATGATGCTTTTACCCAACTGATGATAGAAGCCATTCATGCAGATGGAAAAAAAAATTAGAAAGTTTAGAAAATATAAAGAAAATCAAAAGCATTTTGTAAATTATCACAATTACTAAAACTGATCAACATTTTGCTGTATGTATTCCTTCTAATCATTTTCTGGGATGTGTGTGTATGCATACACACATTGTCTTTCTCTATCTCTTGTTTTATTTAACATATATTATACTTTGTCAAGTAAATATTTTTGAAATATATATTTCTTTGAGGGCTTGGTACAGTGGCCCATGCCTGTAATCCTAGCACTCTGGGAGGTATCGGTAAATAGATCTTTTGAGCTCAGGAGATAAAGACCAGTCTGAACAAGAGCGAGACCCCATCTCTACTAAAAATAGAAAAAAATTAACTGGAGCATTGTGGCAGGTGCCTGTAGTCCTAGAGGCAAGAGGATTGCTCAAACCCAAAAGTTTGAGGTTTCTGTAAGCTATGATGATGCCACAGCATTCCACCCAGGGTGACAGAGTGAGACTTTGTCTCAAAAAAGAAGAAAAAAATATATATATTTATACACACACACATATATTTTTTTCATGGTTATATTACATCCTATGACTGTATCATAATTTATAGAAGCATTTTTTCTTGAAGCATTATATCCACATCCCCAGTGTCCTCATAAATAATATTGTTATATGCATCCTTGTACATAAATCTTTGATGACATCTTGATGATTTTCTTATAATGGATTCCCAAATTTGAACTAACTGGCCCCAAAATTGAACATTTAAGGTGCTTGATCCAAATTGCTAAATTACTTTCCAGGCCACAACATAATTTAAATTTTATCCCTGATGTCATCATGATGGTTAAGAGGAAGAATCTAAACCCCTGATGTTCTAAATCAGATTTCAACTAAAATAGCCATATTATATACAATGTATTAAACTGTCCTGCCTGGGTCATGTAATGTTCGACCCAAACATGACTTTAGACAGTGCCTCATTTTATGTGAGTCTAAACTGAAGCCTCCAGAGGTAAAGTTACTCATCTGGGGTTGCATAGCAGATTGGCTCAAAGATGAAATGAGATCCAGTGGGGCTAACGTCAGCATAATACTGCTTGTTTTAAAATCAATCAGGTCATATACTATTTTGTGTGGTACAGAGCAATACTATCCAATAGGCAAGGCAAGAGTTATGATGGTCATTTTACAATTGAGAAAACTAAGGCCCTGGGAAACTGAGGTCCTGTAGCTAGCTTGGACCCTTCCTTCCAAGGTACCAGTTTTCAGTCTTGGCCATGCATGAGAGTCACTGGAAAAATACTGATGCCTGGACTCTTCCCCAAACCAATTGATCAGAATTTCTGGGGGTGAAGACTGAGTACTAGTTTTTCTCTCTGTGCAGCTCTCTGAATGATTCCAATGTGTAGCCAGGGTACAGAACACTGCACTAATCCAGGATAGCATAAGGCCTCATCTTTCCTGCCACCTCTAATTATTTAGTAGTTGTCATGTCTGCCATGAAATGGACTGAGGAGTGACATCAGAGGTCCTTGCTCTCTTGGCACTATGCCATATTGCCATTCTACTCAGCGCTGCTAGAGAGTATATCCTCATGAAAGATGTATAAAGATAAGGTGTGAGTGGGTGTGACTTGCAACCAGTCATAAAGTTCTGGAGCAAATTGCTATGGCCTGGTAAGTATTTCAAGAATCTTTTCGCTTCTTCTCTTTTCTCTCTCTCTCCCCTCCTCCTTAATGCTGCTCTGCAGCTTCCCCCTCCAATAAAGACCTTTCATACAAAAAAAAAAAAAAAGAATCTTTTTCTAGGACTGGTTAGCCTCTGGCCTGTGAAGAGACACATAAATTATACATAGCACTGCCTGTTATATTTTGGGATACCTCTCCACAGAATTCAGGAGTTGACCTTTATTTTGCTAGGCTTGAAATTGGTTCTGACATCTTCCAGGGCATATTCTAAACAAAATGGGAAACTAAAGGCAGACAGCTCTTGTGGCCCTTTGGGACTAGTATTAATATTAGTTTGCTGGAACTGCCATAGCAAAATACCACAGACGAGGGGCGTGAGTCATAGGGATTTACTTTCTCACAGTTCTTAAGGCTGGAAGTCCAAGATCAAGGTGCAGTGGGATTGGTGCCTTCTGAGGCCCCACCCTGGCTCACAGACATCTGTCTTCTCACCGTGTCCTCATGTGGGCCCTCAGGTGGGCCTTCCTCTTCATATGTGACCCTGGTGTCTCTGTGTGGGTCCACATTTCCACTGCTTATAAACACCAGTGAGATTGGATCAGGGCTTATCCTAATGGCCTCATTTTAATGTACTCACCTCTTTAAAGGCTCTACCTCTAAATATAATCCCATTTGGAGGGGATAGGGCTTCAATATATGAATGGGGGGGGACTAAATTCAGCCTATAACAGGGCTGATCTTTGCAATGTATTGTTACATAGTGCTTATCCTTGTTTACTAAGGGCTCAGGCTTTGGGTTGGCACAGTTTCAACAAGGAGCAATGTTGCCTTCTAGGGGCTATTGGGCAGTGTTTGAACACGTTTTTTGCTGTCAAGCTTCAGATGAGGAGTTGTTAATGACATCTAGTGGGTAGAGATCGGGGATCATGGTAAATATTCTGCAATGCATGGGGCAGCGGCCCCCCACACACCAATAACACAGAATTGTCTGTTGCAAAATGTCCTTTCGATTTTTGCTGAGGTTGAGAAATGCTGGATTAGAGAGACGTCAATTTCAATCTCATTATGTTGCCTACTAGACACGTGAACTTGGAACAGGCTCCATCTTCGTGAATGTTCGCATCTGTAAAGTCCCATCGGTGGGTTAAATGAGATAATCGATTGTAGTTTTTAGCATGTAGCCCCATTCTTGGGAAACATTCAACAACCTTTAAGTGGTTTATAGGTTTCTCACCCACTGATGCCCACAGAGTGGACTTGGCACTGGGAGGGTCCAGCACCAGGGAAGAGGAGGGGACAAATGAGGGGCAAGAGGTAATTTTGGCCATGAGAAGGCAAAGCCATGATTTGCAGAAATATTTTGGATTCCATATTTTCTTTGGATGTTTTCTAGTTTCCAATGTGTCTACTTCATTGGGCAAAATATAGGACAGCCCTTTCTCTGAATGTAAAAGGTTACATCACACATTTCCAGTATCTGGGCAACTCATGTCTTCTTCCTTGAAATCATTTAGAAAGAGGTGTCGGGCACATCAGATTCCTGGTTCACAGTGTCAGGTCCTGAAGGCCCCAGAGGAGGAGGGAGAGACAGAGATGGAGAGAAGATTTGCATGAAGGACTATTTGACATACACCAATATCCCCAGAGTTTTTATTAATTAAAAAAATTCATTAGAACATATTGCTATCTGAGACTCTAGATATTTGCAGCAAGATTTACTATAGAGTCGTGGTTTTGTGCACCCTCTCATTGACTTCCCCCATCCTGCTATGAGAAGTGGGGTCCCCCCACCAGCAGCATTTGCCCAACGGAGCTGGTTAGAACGGCAGAATCTCAGGCTCCACCCCAGGGACCTGGGAAGGCAGGACCTGCCTTTTAATAAGACCCCGGGTGGTTTCAACCGGACGCTGTTTCCCCCCTTTTGCTGGAATCTTACCTGTCACCAGCCCTTTTGCTGGAATCTTACCTGTCACCCTTGTTTAATGACTTCACATATTTCTTGTACTTGTGTCCTTTATTGCAAGCTACCACAAATCATTTTTGGGTCTTGATGAGGTAAAAATATTCAGTAAATATAAACAGCCAGCTGTCCTCCTAACCAGGGTTTGGAAGTCCAAGCAGAGGAAATATTTTTATAGCAGTTTTTTGAAGGAGAAAGAGGAACAGTAAGTAGTTGTAACCCAGTTCAGTGGAAATAAGAAGCTATGACCACTTGTCTACTGTATATTAGCTCTGTAAATGCAAACTCAGTCCTCACATAATTCTATGAGGTGGGTGTTTTTATCTCCATCCTACAGGTCAGGACAGAGGCTCAGGGAGGTCATATATCTCGAATGAAGAAGGTGGTACTAAACACTGGCTTCAAAAGCTTCCCAAGCTCCTATCACCATCCTCAAACTGCCCATAAGAGGCAGTCAGATCACTTGAGTTCAGGAGTTGGAGGTTGCTGCGAGAGAAGCTGACGCCATGACACGCTCACCTGGGCAACAGAGTGAGACACTGTCTCAGAAAAAGAACAAAAATTGTGAATAACAAAATTGTGTGGTCTACACCTATGTGCTTCAAGACACTCCCTCCCTCCCGACTGCTTGTTCTCCCACTCCTCTCCCGAAGGGACCCACCTGGTGCAGCAAAGCTGTACCCAGCCCAACCTCACCGCAGTGCCCACAGGTATCTATTCAGTTCCTTTGCCCATTTTTTATTGTGCTATTTGTTTCTCAGGCCTTTTGTGTAGATGTGTAATAAAGAATTTGGCACATAGTACAGGCTTAGTAAACGGTAGTTATGATTATGCCAATCAGATGGTGAGAACCTTAAAATTATCTGAGTAGGGAAATGTTCAAGGACTATGGTTATTCATCCCAAAGGAGAGAACACCTTAGAAATAGTCTTCAAACAAACAGGAGTTTTCATGCAGAGCTGGTGCCCATTTTTTTCTGTATTTTTATACATTGAATATGGAGATCCTGGCCTGGGCCATTCAGATTTAGTAAATGAGAAAATGTATCTGGGCCAGGAGTAGCGGCTCATGCCTATAATCTTAGTGCTCTGGGAGGCTGAGGCAGGATGATTGCTTGAGCTGAGGAATTCGAGGCCTGCTTGAGCAACAGCAAGACTCCATCTCTGCCAACAAACAAACAAACAAACAAACAAACAAAATGATGGAGAAAAGAAATTAGCTGAGTTGTGGTAGGCACCTGTATTCCCAGCTACTTGGGAAGCTGAGGCAACAGGATCACTAGAGCCCAGAAGTTTGAAGTTGCTGTGAGCTAGGCTGACACCTTGGCATTCTGCCTGGGTAACAGAGTGAGATTCTGTCAAAAAAGGAAAGAAAGCAAGAAAAGAAGGAAGGAAGAAAGGGAGGGAGGGAAGTAAGGAAAGAGAGGAAAGGAAAGAGAAGGGAAGAGAAGAGAGGAGAGAGAGAGAGAGAGAAGAAAAGATAAGAAAAAGAATGTATTTTTGGAAGTTAAAGTTGAAGTTAGACAGCTAGAAAGCCTGGGTTCAATCTGGATCAGCCTCATCCAAGCTCCATGGCTGATCAAATTAACCAGTCTCTTTGAGTCTCAGTTTATTCATCTGTAAAGTGGAGATAAAAATCCTCCCAGTTTTGTAAGGATCGTAATACAGCGGGCAGGCCCCCAGTCTGGTCACTGTTATTTGCATTTATATTTAAACACAAGAGCAGCACTTGCAGATTTGATGAGAATGCTTCGGAATGGCCAGTGGAGAGACTGCAGAGCTTCCCTCAGAGAAGGCGTTTTATGGGCAAGGAAGGTTGTCAATGTGGAAGGGCGCAGTGGGATTCCTTGTGACACCGGGGCTCCAAGGGTCCCAGACACAGAGAAAGAACTTATGTGGGGAGCCTAGTGTGCTGAGGAGACGAGGTGCCTTTCTCAGGAGCCTCACTGGGGGCAGTCTCCATGGGACTATTGTAAGAAGACTGGTCGGTCTATTTCATAACCTTCCCTGCCGCCATAGTGCCAGTCGGGTCACTGCCACGTACAACAGTTAACGTCAGACACTTGCAAATTGGTCTCTACTTTGATAGCATGCTGTTTTTGCATGTTTTATGAACCGGTGTGATCAGGAAGCTTTTGGGTGGTTTCTCTTAAACCAAAACAACACATGCAGCACGTGGACAGTGTGGTTCGCGGCCTCTCCGCTTGCCTGTTTCTGTCTCACACAGGAAGGGAAACAAGGCCTTCTTGCTGATAGTGTCGTATTTTCTCTCTTTGCTCCTGTGACTTATTACCCATCTGAAACTGTGTGTGGGGTGTAATTTTGGGGGGCAGGGGTAACAGTAATTGTCCCTAGTGCCTACTATGTAAGGACTAAGACTTCTGATGGAGAAGGGCTTGAGCAGAAATGCGTGAGCCCTGAAGCAAGGAGCATCCTATTTTTTCTGAACACTCTTGAGAAATAAGAAAGAAGAAAAGGAGAATGCAGAAAATGTGATCCTCAGACTGTTTCTAAAACAAATGGTTTCCAAAAGTAGAGGTGATTTATTCCCCCCCATTCTATGATTATTCTGGCCCCCATAAATCCAGGGGGCACTTTCGACTGGGCGGGGTGGCACGGAACTCCTGGTTTATCTAGATTACAAGAAACTGTCTCCGATTCTCTCCTTGTTTTTGTTTTGCATAAAGGCCATTCACTCATTGATTCAGGACAGCTTCAATCATTCATTCAATCACATCTATTGAGCATCTGATATGCAGAGATGAAGAATGGGGGCCTAAAAGAAGAAATTTGTGTTGGTTGGGACGGCAGACGTGGGTGTTCACTGCTGGCAATGAGGGATGGTGAGCACAGGTTGTGAACGCTGAGCAGGGAAGCCCCGCCTGGTTCCGGCGTTCAGGGAAACTTTCCAAGAGGTGAGAGTTGAGGCATGATAAGGAATTATCAGTTAAGTCTTGGTATGATAAATTAGTAAAGAAAGGGGTTTCAGGGAGAGGAACAACCGTGTGCAAAGAGACAGGTCAGAAGGGGCTCATGGAGCAGAAATGGAAGGCAAAGCTGTTCCAGAAGGCTCGGGGTGCCATCGAATGTCATCAGTGAAATGCCATTTAGTGCTACAAAAGAAAGGAAAGAAAGAAACACAATCTTAGGATTCCTTAATAGATCCATGTTTCCACCCAGTTTCAAGACATGTTTTCGTGTGTGTTTAATCCTGCATTGAGAAGGGTCTTTTGTTCTCTCTTCTTCAGGAAATGCTCCCACAGTCAAAACATCACTTGGCATTCCATCCCCTCCAACAAGCAGGACAGCTGAAGCTGCACTTTGTCTTGTCGTTATGATCCATGACAATTACATTACCAAGAATAACAGTCTTTAGAGAAGATCGACAAATTTATCACTGGCGTTCCAATCAACGCCCAGTCACTTAAATAAATATCCGCTTGGCTAAATTACCTTCTGTCAGTGTCAGCGAGGAAAGGGGTGCCTGAGAGCTTCACATTAGAACTGAAAACCTGAGGGATGGGCAAATGAAAGATACATTTCTCAAATAGCTGAAATATCAATGCTGTGAAGTAAGTGGAGTCTTTCTGCACAACTACAGGAAAGTATTTGGCTCCAGGGTGTGAACGTGTGTCCCAGTCATGTGGAGGTCGAAATTAGAAAGAGGGAAGGTTAAAAAGCACGACAAAACCCATTTTGGGTAGTTCTTTCCCCCTTCCAGAAGCTCTGCTGCTTTTTACTTCTTCTGTATTTCTTTCTAACTTCTAATAAAAGTCATATCTTACCACTAAAAACAAAACAAAACAAAACATTTTGGCTCAGTCTGTTTGGAGGTGTTGTGAATGCGTCCAGGTGGCTTTGTAAGCTGTCCCTAATCTCTGACGTGTCTGCTTTCCTCTCTCCTAACTGGGACCGCTGTCATTCCTCTCTGACTTGGTGGAGGGTATTGTTGGTAAGGAACAACCCATGAGGCTGAACGGTCTCAAGACTAGCAACTTTCGCCCTTTAATAAAAGTAATAGCCGATGTTATGTGATGGTGTGCCAGGTATCAACCCTGCGAAATAGGCATGGTCATCCCCAACTTCAGATGGAGAAACTAGTTCTGAGGAGTTTAACTAAGTCGCTGAGGTCACGTAACTAGTAAGGGATAGGGCCAGGCTTGAACCCAGGCAGCCCAACATTTCAATCACGTTTTTACACCATAGCACCATCTTCCTAGGGTACACTTATCTGGACTTGGAGTTTGGGATTTGTGTCCTAACCTCTTCAATTCCTAGATTAGGGTCCTTGGATCATACCTTTAGAGCACACTGAAACAGGAGATGCTCAAAGTGAAAGAGAAAGGTAAGGAGAAAAATGGAAAACCTGTAAGACGTATGTTTAAGATGTTGCAGCTCTAACTGAAAGCTCCCTGAACCTTCCACTGGGAACAAGGTGGTTTGGAGCAAGTCATTTAACCTCTCTGGTTTTCCATCTGTGAGCTAAGGGATGGGGCCAGATGTTTTCTATGGTTTCATTTGTTCCTCAAATCTTTAAATCTAATTTTTTCAGTAAACAGACGGAGAGAGGGGGCAGTGGTGGTGGGGAATATGGGGATGGGCGTCATGTGTCATATCTAATTTCATTTGAGGGTATCTATGACAGGAATATGTTAATTGGGGCTCTTCAGGTTGCAGTTATAAAAACCTAAGCTGACTGAAGGCGCTCATACTCAAACTAGAGGAGTTTACTGATTTCATGATGGGGACACATCATGAAGTCCAAAGACCGGAAGGCAATTAAACTTCAGAGAAGGATTCTGCTACTGGGATGCTGAGAACCCCCAAATCTCTGTCCACTTGGCCTCTCCTCTCCACGTCTCCTGGACACTTGTCTTCTTATTCTTGCAGAATATTTTGATTTCTGTTTCTCATAGACAATTGCAGACGTTTACCTGGCCAGGTGGCAAAAAATGACTCTGTCTTGGATCTGATCCAAATTTTGTAGGGACTGATTTCTCCAGCTTGGGTCCCATTGAACCAATCAGCTGTAGCCGGAAGGGAGCCATACTGTAGTGACAAGGCAGCTCTCGTGGGCCTTTGGGGGTAGAGAGGAGTCATAAACTGATATCCAGCCAGGTTGAATCATTCCAGAGGATGAAAAACATGGTTCCCATTTATCCAAGGTGATGGTAGAGACGAGATGTTGAAGGATTTAGACACACACACACAGAACAACATTGGAACAGAGTAAGAATAGAACCCAGCAGCCAGGTGAGGTGGCTCGTGCCTATAATCCTAGCATTCTGGGAGGCTGAGGCAGGTGGATTGCTTGAGCTCAGGAGTTTGAGACCAGCCTGAGCAAGAGCAAGACTCTGTCCCTCCTAAAAATGAAAACTGAGACAAGAAGATCACTTGAGCCCAAGAGTTGAGGTTGCTGTGAGCTATGATACCACAGCATTTTACCAAGAGTGACAGAGTAAGACTCTGTCTCAAAAAAAAAAAAAAAAAAAAGAATAAAAAGATCACAGATCTTGGCTTTTCGTTCTCTCTGTCTACTTGACTATATTGAATTAGATCTCATTAGGGAATCTAATAACCTATCTGAGTAGACTCTATAACCACTTTGAGAGGTAGTTCTACATATGAGAAGACGTAATCCGAATGAATTAAATGGATTGTTCCCCCTACCCTCCCCAAAGGTATACCTTGTCCCATGCACATTTATAATACATGTTCCAAAGTAAAATTAAATCAAAATTGTTTTCCTTCACAATAAGCTTTTATGCAAACCTTAATTTTCTACAACAGTCAGAGAAGATTTTACCAAATAATTGTGGAGGTGAGCAATAAATAGACCCCACATTTCTTACAAATTTTTAAGCTCACACCTTCCAGTCCTCAGAGTCCCTTCCTTTCAGCCTCACGTCTCCCCTAGTTGATGTGATCTTGTTCGAGGGACCCAGGCCCTTGGAACGATGGAAGCATTTTCTTTGTGTGAAGCTTAGCTTAAACACGGCCTGTCACGCTCGATGGAGTTGTTTATGAGCCACTTCCTTTCAACTCCAACCAGCAGGCCCGTGGCCGCATTTCACAAGCTATTAAAAACATGAGCGCTCTCTTTCTTTGTGTGTGTGGCATCTGACCATTTATTTTGAATATTACATATTTGGAAAAGCGTTCAAAATAGAAAATGACAGCTTTGGGGGGATTCTGCCTATGCCCTGTGTAAACTAGATCTATAATTTGAAACATATTCACATTATGCAGGAATGATGACCAGGGTCTGTTCTGTTGCCACGTTTTTCCCCCAATCTTTGAAAGCTTCATTTTTCTGTTTTTAGGGAATTATGTTTTGATTTCTGTTTTCCATAGACAGTAGCAGACACTCACCTCCCTTAATCATTCATGACCTTCCTTGTTGTTTTCATTTTGGCTCCAAAGAGTTTCTTTTCCTCCAAAAACACCCTCCACAGCAAACAACATTTTTCTGAGTACCAACAGGCCTGTTGGTTAAACTGCATTGTTCCAGTTTAGGAAACACTCTCAGGAACAGTTTATCATTTGATCCTCTGCTAAACCTTGTGAAATAGTTATCGTCCTCTCCATCTTACAGATGAGGAGACTGAACTTCAGAGAGTTCCTGAAGGTCTTACAAGGTGGGTGCAGGGCGTAGGGCCTGTGCTGCTTAATCATTCATTCATTCACAAAGCAGTAATTCAATATCAATGATATGGTAAATATGTCCTGGCCTCAGCTCTAGCAGGGATGTCCAACCTTTTGGCTTCTCTGCACCACATTGGAAGAAGAAGAGTTATCTTGGGCCACAGATTAAATACACAAATACTAATGAGAGCTGATGAGCAAAATAAAAAGTCTTTGCATAGTTTTTGTGATATTCAACACAACCAAAGAGCAAATATAATATAATCCACATTTGGCCCATGGGCTACCAGTTGAACACCTCTGCAAGAAGTTCATGAAATTCAATGGGATGCTATAGGCCTTCTGGCAGGGTTAGTGCATTGGGCTTGCCTGAGGAGGCAGCAGCCAACTGCGATTGTGCCCGAGAGCACATTCGACTAGGCTATGCACACTGTCTTGCACACTCATTCATGCATTGCACACATCCTATTGCTTTTCCAGTGAGGGTAAATCCAGGTGAGCAGGAGAAACTCCTCTGATCTTCTATTTGACTCAGCTGGCCTTGTCTTAACCACAATATTATGCTGATGTCAGGATGTATACTATACTTCTATTTTTCTTTGCCTTTTCTTCAAGCTTATTTTCAGGGGCTGGTGATTTTATGATTTTATTTCTCAGAGACAGACAATTCTATTTGCCTCTTCCATGTTCTACTAGGGGAGCAAACATTCTATGAGGGGAGGCCCACAGGAGCAGGACTGAGTGATGAGGGATTCGTCTTGGGCATATGGTATATGAGGAAGGCATTAAAAATCTCGGCAAGTAAGATAAATGACGTTCTAATGCTATATTTTTAAAAATAAACATTAACACGTAATTCCATGATGGGCAAAATATCAAGGTTTTAAATAAGGCCCAGATACTTACAGCGAGTACCCCGAGAGCCATGTGGGACATGAGACCACACGCGATGCTTCTCCTTAGCTAGAGCACTGGACCTTACGCAGGACTTGGCCTTTATCTGGCCTTATCATTCCCAAAGACCCCAGAACTCTGCTTATATTCTCCTTCAGCAAGTCTCCCTGGGAAATCTCTTCTCTTAACTTTAGGAAAAATCCTTACTGCTCATGACTATCCCGACATTTGGAAAACCCAACTTCTGATTTCCAAGCAAAGTTCAGAGTCTGGAAAATGTCTCCAAGCTTCTCCTACAGCAAGTGGCCATTCTGGAGGGCTGGAAAGACAGGAACAGCCGTGGCTTTTGAAGACTCATAAGCCTGCTAGATATCTCCTTAGACCTCTGGATGTGGCAAAAGGAAGCAGGTGTTTAGAGAGCTCTGCTTTTGTGAATTCTTGTTGTTTGCAGAGCCAGAATTGAAAAGTGTGCTTCATTCCTAGTTCTTATGTTTGAGATTAATGTTTGAGATCTTATGTTTTTGATTAATGATGAGAATGTTTAGCTTATTTATAATATCTTCTTTATAGATTTCAAAATGTGTTACAGATATTAACTCTGGAAAAATAAAGTTGGGTGGATATAAGGCTTTCCTGCTTGGTGTCACGTGACTGACTCATATGTTTGCTTGGGTCCCCTTTCTGGTGCTAGCTAAGTAGATAAAAGGAGAGGGAGAGTTGTCAGGCATCCGATCTTAAGAGGCATCTATGGGACCTTATGGGTGTCCATTTCTTAGCTGAGGGTCCCAGGCCAGGTGAGCAAAAGGCTACATGATAAATACAATTGAGGTACTAGCTGTTTTTCTATAGATTCAGAAATCAACACTTTTCCATGGATAGCTCTTTCTAGTAATGACCTCTTCTCATTTGTCTTTTTGGGCAACCTATGGTCCTGCAGCTGCTTAGAGAGTTTCAGCTGATGTTCCTTGTAGAATGACTGGTTTCTCAACCCCAAATTTATTGAACCACAGTGCATAAACTGTGATCTTGCTTTGGAAGAGAGCATTAGAGATCAGAAGTCCATAGGAAATTCAGTATGAATCTATATATCTTTCATAAATGAGTAGATTCTAAGATTATTCATTAATTATTTATTATATTAGTACTTATATTATTTTCTAAGTAATGGTGATTGCTGGTTTTCTGGGAAACCAAGAATGATAAGGAAAAACAGATGCTGAATATGAACATGTGCATAATCCTATTAATATATAGCACATTTGGGAGAAAAATGAGAGCTATTCTTCTTCTTGTTGAAATTAACTGCCTTGGAGTTACGTTTTCTGAATTAAATCCGATTGATTTTACAAAAGGGACCAGCACATAAAGGTGTACTTTTAATACTTACAGGGGACTCTCTAAAATGTAACAGTACAGACCAAGAGTGAATAAGAGTAAGATACTCCCCACAGTTGGGAGGACTTGAAAGACTGATCCCAGGAAGGCCCTTGAGTTCTAGGTGGGAGTCCCCAGAGAGTAGCTTACCAGTGACAGCGACAGGGGCACTGGCAGCTAAAAGCAACAGCATAAGTAATCCTACCATTTAAGGAAAAGAAAAGAACCGAAAGACAAAAGGGAGCCCTCTTCCCCAGGTCACACTGGCGGTTTCTGCCATTCTTCAATATACCTGTGTGACCGGAAAATAAAACTGGGGCTATCCTATGAGATACCACCCCATTCCTGTCTTTTGGTTTCTCTGCTTGCCCTTTTATTCTTCTGTATTTGTTAGAATAAATGTCCCTTTCGAGTTGTTTTGTGCTCTTCTTAAGAATGACTCCTACAAATTGCCCAAAGAGCAAACAAAAAACGACTTTTTCTTTGAGCCTATTTTTCAGGTGCAGAAATATAAATTGATTTGTTTATAAATGTTTATGATAATTCCATGTATGCCCAATTCAAAACACATAGCAAACAAGGAAAAAGGGGCTGACAGGCAGTTCCTAAGCTCAAGGCTCCATCCTCTCAGCCCCAACCCACCGAGGGTCAGGACTGGGCGAGGGGGGGTTGCCAGAGTCAGGCAAAGGGAGAAAACCCACACACAGTCATCAACTTCTGTGTGGTGGACAGGATGTGTGGGAGGTAATCATGTTTGTTTAACATTCTGAAAGCCCATGGAAGAGTGAGGTAGTGACCGATAGTCTTGAGAAGGATTTCAAATTGGGGTAAACGGTCTTGGTTCCTACGCTTCCTCCCAAGTGGTGAGGTCAACTCAGAAAAAGACTGATGGATTTGGCGAGATCGCTGCCTTTGTAGAGAGACAAGTGACCATTGGTCTTCATTAACTGCTTTAACATGAGTTTCCTATCGAGTTAATCATTTTTCAGAAACATTAATGAGGAATTTGAAACTCTTTCCTTCCAATGGGAGGCAGTACTTCATGCTGGAAGAAATGGGGGCTTTTGATTAGCCTTAGAAATTGTTCAAATGTTTACTATCTGTATGATCTTGAGAGAATTAATTTCTCTGAGCCTCCATGTTCCTGTACCATCAATAAAATGGGTAGAATACTGTCCTTTTCACAAGACTGGTGTAAGGATTAAAGGAGATAATATATAATGTAAATGACATTAATTTACTTTCTGACACCTCCCTGCACCCCACCCCTGTTTTAAATGTTTCTAAGTGAAGATTTTAAAAATGATACTATAACCAAATAATAGTAAATTTCCAAGTGAGGTTATTTTACTAGCATTATAACCAACATTAGATAGCTAATTTTTTTAACACAGAGAAAAAAGAATGAAAGAAATTAAGCTGCAAAGCTAATTTACTTTGTTTTAAAATATTCATCTTTTAATTTATCTATTTATATCTGGTCCTGTCTGTTTTAGTTAAGGGCTTCATCTCTCTGGCAAGCATGTGCTGAATGTATATACTGAATAATACTGCATTTTGAGTTCATATCCTTTAGACAGCTAAAGCACTAGACAGATGAACTGGTTCAAGTTAAAATACATCTCCTGTTTTAAAAATCTGCCTTCTGATTTGGTAAATCAAGGGGTCTAAGAAATTGTAAGCAGCCTAAGGGCTTTTGGCAAACAAGCCCCTATTCCAGTTTGGAATTGTGTACAATGAAGACACTTGTCTGAGATACCCCCTTCTTAGTGCCAGATCATGGCTGCAAAGCAAGGGGTTGTTCAGAATCCACTGTGCTTTGGGGGGGTCCTATTTGCCAGAATAGTCAAATTTTGATCATTCAGGATCAGGAATATATGAAATACATGTGAAATTCATCTGGCACCTCAGTCTTATTTTAACTACTGCTTTCTACTCCGCCTCATATTAAACAGTTTTAAAAACTGTGAAGGGAAAATGAAAGACCCAGACATAAGATTTTCCCCTTTCACTTGACAAGTCCTTTGGAATCAGAGTAACAAGCAGCCAAAAACAGAGGCCAGGAGACAAAGACCAGCTTAGGAAGAGTCAACAGGCCTGGAGTTATACCGTCTTCCTCTTGTCTTGTTTCCTCAGTGGTCACATGACCATTGCAAAAGCAATAGAAACAGATTATTTGCTTAAAATTAATTTTTGAAAATGACTAATTGGTTGGATATTGATATTTTCTGCCTCTAGTTGTTTATATTAGTCATTTACAACTTCTAATACACTTTAAAAGCATTTTTTTTAAAAAAAGAACATTCATTAAAAAATTTTTATTTTATGACTTCTGGGATGATTTTGCTACTTTTAATGTACTTTAATGTTTTCTCTGTTTGCTTTTTAGATTTGTTTATATTTCCAACTTATTTTTAATCATTTATGAAAATCAATGATGCCAGAAATAAAAGATAAAATAAAGCCCCAAGAATTACCAAGAGAAATCAGTAAAGATAAAACTGTGTGTAAAGCCTACTTTTGCCTCCTTCACCATTTTTTCCACAAATATTTTTTGCATAATATTTTATTTTTTGTTTTTGTACCTAATTTCTGGATATTCCTGAGACAGTTGTGGCATTTTAGAAAATGGAATGGGAGATAAAAATTGGCAAATTTTATCTAGATAATTTCTCATTATTTGAGTATTCTAATAGGTAATATTGTACATTTTACTCAAGTTCATTAATAAGTGTTAATGTAGCAGGTCTCTTTATTTCATAGTTACTAATAAGGCAAAGTTGGCACAACTGTTGGAAAATGTGTTTACATTTTTTAAAAAGCAAAATCTATGGTGAGTCTCACCAATCAGGTGCAGTGCAGGGGTATATGGTGCACCGCCTTGAGTGAATGGCCCAGTTGCAACTTGGACTTTCTAACAAATGCAAACAAAGTCACCTAACTGTGTGTACCCTTGTATTAATCTGAAATAAAAAAAAAATAAAAGGGGAAAAAAATCAAAGTACTTAGAAAATGCTAAAATACACATATCTAAAGAAAATTAAAATTATAAATTACAATTCAATATCATAAAATTATTCCAGTATACATGGAAATCATCAATATGTGACTTACTGAGCAGAAACAAGATATTTTGGACCATTTTACTTTCAGTTCACTTAGAACTGATGATAAAAGTTTAAAACTCACGAAAAAATTGCCAGAGTAGGCAGGATTGGCAAAAAGTAAATAAAATATGTAAAAATCTCGGGCAGTGCCTGTGGCCCAGTGGGTGGGACACCGGCCCCATATACTGAGGGTGGTGGGTTCAAACCCAGCCCGGGCCAAACTGCAACAAAAAAATGGCCGGGCATTGTGGCGGGTACCTGTAGTCCCAGCTACTCAGGAGGCTGAGGTAAGAAAATCGCCTAAGCCCAAGGAGTTGGAGGTTGCTGTGAGCTGTGATGCCATGGCCCTCTACTGAGGGTTTATGAGTGAAACTGTCTCAAAAACAAACAAACAAGAAAGTAAAAATCAAAGATTTAGAAAATGGACAAAATTCAGAAACACACATAAAACTTTGGATTGCTTTCCAAATTAAAAAGCGTGTAAAAATGCATAAAAACTTGTTAAGGTTACCAAAAGTGCCGAAATGATGTACCAAGACATCTCATACATGAAAAAATTAAAAAAAAAAAGTCTGTAAAAAATTTATTTTTACTTAATCATTTTACCAATTTGTTATTTTACCCAACTGATTTTAAATTAATTCACATGTCATCTTAATTTCCTACTTTGTAAGAGGAAAAGTGAAGATGAAAAATCGATGTTTATAATGTGACTGGGTCAAAATAGACACTTATGCCTTGCTCTCTCTATTTTTTAGAGACTCAAAAAAACTTGATAGCATGCCATCAAAAGTATAATAATACAGGTGTAACAAACTAAATACCCGTTAGGGTCATTGAGGAATAGTTTCTACAAACTGTCTTTTGTTCAGCATATCTTATGTTTGCAAACTTAAGGAAACAGTTGTCTTTGGCAGAAAGGGAAATACACATCATATTGTTGATTCAGTTGTAAAGCTTGTTGACTTGTCAATTTATGCAACGACTCCTTAGGTCTCACTGGAGAAAGTGTAATTGAAGGCTCAGGAGCTTCAAGACTGTTCTCCACGCCTCTCCCTAGTCATCCGGCTGATGTTGCGACCAGCACATGCACTGTGTTCTACAGAACCTGATATCATGGTGGTAACCTCAGAATTTTGAGTTAGATTTGTATTCAGTGATACACACACGTGTCGGCTGCACCAGGTAATGATATATCATGAATTTTTCCTGTTTTAAAACAATTTCTGATTTTTGTACAGTTAATAATTATTTCATTTCCTGTTTCAGAGAGGATTGTCACTCTCTGGGCCTGTTGCCTGGTGTCATCCTGGGAATTCCCTCTGCCCAGCTCCAGGCTCTTCTTGTGTCATCTGTTCTCTGGATCCCATTTCTCTTTCTCTTTTAGGCTTTACTCCCTCACCTTGGTGGCATGAATTCATTCTTTGACAACATTTTCAGAAAAAAGTCCATGTGTAGAATATTTTTTTGAAATGTGCATGTCTTGAACTAATTTTTTTTCTTGTACTTGTTTATGTTTTACCAAGGTATGAGATTTCTCCCCAGCATTTCAGACCTCTAAAATTGGTATAACAAATTGAATGCTATTCTTTTTCCTTTGTATGTAACATTTTTCTTCTCTGGAAGCTGTTAGGATCGTCTCTTCGTTGTTAGTATCCTGGAAAATTCATGACAATACACCTTTTGGGTTATATGCCTATGTATTTTTTGTTTGTTTTGTTAGGTACTCATTGGCATTTCAAATCTGGAGTCTGGGAAAATTTTCTTATATTATTTCTTTGATTTTTTTTTTCTGTCATGTTCTCTTATTCTCGCTCTAGAATTTCTGTTTCTGAAATCAGGCTTACTGAATAAATTATGTTATCTTTTCTCTTACATATCCTTTTGAGTTTTTTGTTCTATTCTTGAGAGGATGTTTTTGACTTAACATTTTAACTGTTTGCTAACTGACAGTATTTAACTATTTTTAATATCCAAGAACTCTTTCTTATTCTCTAATGATTCCCCTTACATAGCAACCTGTTCTTACTTCATGGTTTCTTGGAAATTTTCTGTTAGAAAATCTCTGAGTTGCCTTCTGTTTGTTTATTTGCTATGGTCTCACTTGGTGCTTGTGGGAGCCTTGCTCAAATGTCTAGTGATCCTTGGCTGATTTTTTGTACATAAAGAGTAGGGTACTAAAAAGCTAATTGTACGTGTGTACGGGTATTGCTTCTCTGTGTTGGGATCTAGTTGCTAACTGTCCTTTGCATTAGTGACTCAAATGTCAGTATCTATAGATCTTTTCCATAGGTTGACACCTCTGAGAAAAATCCTCCAGTTCCCTAGCTAAAGGTTTCAGGCTGGACCTGCTGGTGTTCAGAGGTGGGTTCACTGTTTAGCTCCAGGTCCTCCTGAGTGTCTGCGTCTTTGTTTCAAGAGTCCTTTGAGTTTGATTTCTCCACAGACCATACCACCTATCTCCACGGGAAAGTGGTAAATGGGGAACCTGGAGTTAAAAGTGACTCTAACCCAGAAACCCAGACTTCAAATAATCCCCGCTGCCCCCCCAGCATTTTCAGCCTCTCTCTTCACCCTTGCCTTCCCTTCTCGGTGTTTCCAAAGCCTGAGCATTTCTAGAACTTCACAGGGCAACTTCTCTGGCTTCTCATCCACAACACCACCTGGAGGCCTCATTTTGACCCTCTGCACCGTGTTGGGTCCCACCCTCTTTCTGCATTTGTACATTTCAAGACACGGCTGTAGAATTCTCTGATGCTATTGAAGATAGAGTTCATGTTTCAGTTTCTCGTTCTACTCACAGTTTAGGGTGATTTTTGAGAGAGGAAGGAGATAGAAATGTTTTTATCATCTTGAAACATGAAGACTGGTGTTAACTTTTGCATCAAAATACATCAGGAATAAATGTTGCTGGATGGTGCTGGAACATATCCTACTTAGTAAAGTATCTCAAGAATGGAAGAAAAAAATCACCAATTTACAATCACTCACACTTTCATATGAAGAATAGATCACAACTATGGCCCAGGATGAAGGGGGGGGTGGGGAGGGAAGGGAAGGAGGTCAGCTTGAGGGAGGGTGAATGGTGAGATCACACCTATGGTGCATAATGCAAGGGTACATGTCAGACCTATTAAGTACAGAGTATAAATGTCTTAACACAATAATTAAGTAAACAAGATGAGGTATATATTAACCAGTGTGATGTAAATGCTCCTAACTCTATATGAAATCAACACATTGTACCCCACAAATGCATTAATGTATATACGGAAAAAAAAATAAATGCAAATGATCCTAGATAACAATTTAAATCTATATGAAAAAAAGGAATAAATGTTGCTCTCTGCAGTAACACAGATTAATACCTGGCCATTAAAGAAACCTGGAAAACCCTCTTTGGTGTTCATGTAATTTGGAACCTGTGCTATTGGTTCTATTTTTATATGCCAGGGGTGTCCAACATTTTTCCCTCTGCTTCACATTGGAAGAATAAGAGTTGTCTTGGGCTACACATTAAATATACAAATATTAATGAAAGCTAATTAACAAAGAAAGATCCGTGTATACTTTTCATGATGTATATCTATCACCACAGATAAGCAAAACAAACAAACAAACAAAAAAATCCTCACAAAATCAGCATGCACCTGCATGGGAGGAGAATCGGCGATGAGGGAAACCAGAGCCTCCTGGTCAAAGGACCTTCCACTGTGTAAGTTTCTCTCGTGGAGGTCAGTGACTCCAGTGATAATTTACAGAAGTTAGCTCTTATCATCTTTGCTTCTTTCTGATAATTGGGTATAAAAAATTTGCTTTATAATTATTTCGAGCTATAAACCCTAACTTTATAACCTATGAACTCTGTGATCTTTGGCAAGTTAAACAATTTTGCAATCTCAGTTTCCTATCATCTCATTGGTTGGGCAAAATAATATCAGAGGTATTTAGAGATATTTATAATATTAAGTGAACTAAAAAAGTTCATTCATTTAGTGAACAAACATTTCTTGAACTCCTTTCAAGTGCCAGACATAGTACTTGTTGAAGGGACGATGAATAAGCCAACAATCCCCAATAACCATTAAACAGAGGAGAGAGGCCCAGGAGCAGGTGATTAAGGAACTGTGCTGGGACAGGGGGACGCACTAGGGGAGTGCGAGTCGTGAGCACCTACCCCAGCCCTGGAGTTTGTGGGGGCATTTGAGGGTGCTTGCGAGGCTGCTATTTGAGACTTGAGCCTCAGATCTTAAAAGAAGAGCAGAGGTGAAGAGGACGTAGGAAAATATTCCATGTTATGGGGACTGCTTAAACAGAGATTATAGAGGTCAGAAGCAGCACTATTTGTACAGGATGGTGGACATGATTTCGTGTCCATGAATTTGCCTAACAAAAACTTGATCCTCCAGGAATGGTAGTCACAGCCTTCCCTCCAGCTCGTACATGTGGTCTTCTTGGAAATCAAGGAGTTCTCAATTCTTGAGGGTAAGAGGTAGAGGTATCTGTTATTTGAGTCCAGTGTAGCAACCATGGGATGCAGGTGTGCTTGTGTGCTGTCATCTTTGGCTGGTTTTACACTGGGTTTCGTTAGGAAGCCAGTTTCTCTTTTCAGTCTCAGTTTGACCCCTGCCATTAGTATATTAGATTAGGATATAATCTAATATGAGGGTATGTATTATACACACAAAATATACTCGACTGTGGTCTATTAGGTTACACTCTGTTGTACTTCTCTATGAACTCTCTGTATAATTCTCTATGAAAATGGCTGTCATGTTCTATGAAAAGCCTCCTGCTCAGACTGATACCCCAAAGGAGATTTTTTTCTCAGCAGTGAGCTGTGTTTGCCTACGCCTGAATTCCCTGATTAGTATTCCTGCCAAGGGCTGAGATGGAATTGAGACACAATCCCTTCATGCGAGGCACACAGGGAATTCTAACTCAATATTAAATCTCTGCTCCTGAGTTTAACATGGATTTTCTTAATTATATTGTTCACAAAAGGAGATGGCTCAATCACCTATAAGTTCTCAGTCTTCTGTCTTAAAATCAGAAATGAACTGACTTGGACATCACAAAAGTTGCTCCGTTAGTGATTGTGAGTTTGCTTATACTTTCCATGAAGATGATAATGTGAATTGTCCTGCTGGACTTAGCTTATTTTGGAATAATGGTAAAATTTTTCTCCCTTGAAGTACATATATTAATAAAGTGATGATAATTGAGATTAATATGGCCCACATCATGGTTATTCCCTTGGGAAGATGGAATCTGGTGCCAAGGCTGCCTTTAGATCCTAAAGCATAGTCTACTGGATGTTCTCCATTAATTTCCATCCTTGAAGGGGGTAAATTCCATGGTGGAAACCTCCCAAATCATTTCTTGTGAATGAAGCATGGAATATCATTTGAATTTACCCATGAGGTGTCACTAAGAGGTAATGAGAAGCATTTTCTCAGATGCCTTGCAAAAAAATGTCCAAAGCAGTGGTTCTCAACTTTCTTAATGCCGCAATGCGTTTTCAATGTTCAAAAGGGGTCACGACCCACAGGTTGAGAACCACTGTTCTAAAGGTAGTTTAGAAAGGAGTTTCAGGAATGTTTTTCAGCTTTAATTGAATCACTTTTTAGTTTATTAATTTGCTCATTTATTCATCAGATATGTATCAAGGGCCAATTATTATTATTATTCTGATATCATATTAGGTGCTGGGAATAAAAACAGACAATAACTCTGTTCTTTTATGAGAACTCAATTCAGTTCAGGAGGGGAGATGGAGAGACACAGAAGAAAAATATGAATTAAGGTATGATAAGTGCCAGAGGTCAGGTATGTTATTGTGTCATATGTATCATATTTAATAGTGACCAGTTCCTGGGTTGTTAGGGTGGACTGCAAAGAGAAAATAAGGATTTCCTTCCAAGCTGACTCCCCTGAAGAAAACGAGACTCTGTTGGGAATACCTAAGTTCTGCCATTTTTAAAAAGATAGTGTCATGACTTTACAGATGAATTTATAGTGACATAATTTATACTGGATGTTTTAATTTTAAGTGGTGTACTGATAGAAAGATCTCTGCACAAATTTAAAAAGACAGTTGGCCAAGAGCTGTGGCTCATGCCTGTAATGCTAGCACTCTGTGAGGCGGAGGTGGTAGGATTGTTAGAGGCCAGACGTTCAAGAACAGCCAGAGCAAGAAGGAGATCCTGTCTCTACGAAAAATCTAAAAAATAAAAATAAGGGAGAAATGTCTTTTATTCCTTTTTTTTTTTTTTTAGAAATAGTAAATTCTATGTGTATTTTCCTAGGATAAAAATGGACATAAGAATCTTTTTTGGTTTGTTCAGATAAGAGTTACATTTGTTATTATTTTTCCTGTACCCATTAATGCTTCAAATCAGCTATGAAACACAGGTTGTCAAAGAGACTAATAGTAGTCCTTGAAGAAATTTATTTTCACGTAGCAGAGAATTTACCAGTTGAGACTAAAGGAAAGAAAGAGTGATTAAAAAATGACCCCAAAGCATATTTTTAGGGAAATGCTATTTTATTATTTGGGCGTAAAATGGAAAAGCAACAACCCATTTACCAAATGAAAATGAGTAAAAATGTTATAAATTTGTTGTTTACTTCTGTTCATCTTGTTTTCATTGTTTCGTTCTTTCTACACAGCTTTCTTGTATGAGGATAAGTGTCACCGTAATGTAAGATAAATGTAATAAAATTAATAACTATTCACTGATTATAACATTTTCGAGTTAAAATATTGCCTCCTAGCCAACATCAGAACTGGCCGTAGCTAGAGCTGGGCTCTGCAGGGATTTACAAAGATGTACAAAAACCTAGATCCTTCCTTAAAGAACTTCCCATCTAGCCAGAGAGGCAAGAATTAATGGGGGTCTCAGCAATTTAATGATACTGCCGGGTCCATGTTAAAAGCTTGCGGTATTCCTGTGGCTCTCTCATGCATAAGCTCTTAGAATATTGAAACCCTGAGAACCCTTTCAAGGTTGACTTAAGTTAGTTTGATGTATTCATTTAACTAAAAAGCATGGACCTAACCTTTGCCAGACTCCGAGTTAAGTCCTTGCCCTCATGGAGCTCACGTACTAGCAGATCGAAGTCATAATTGCATGAGACGTGGCTTAAGCTTCTTGTCAAGGAGGCAACCTGCATTAAAATTCAGTTTCATAAAGAGTGGATTTTAGAACAGAGGCTGCAGGAGAATTAATGACACTCAAGTTCTAAAACTAGATCCAATTCATCACAAATCCTTTTACTTTAAAGGACACATATTGAATGAGGCAGTCTCCCTGGCATTGTTACAACTGGGCATCCATCGTCAGGCCAGGCTGATCCATGCTAAAGACCCACCCTTATATGTACTCTGCTGTGCAAACCTGTTCCTTGCTGGGTTCTTCCTACTGTGCGGTGGACGTCCAGAAAGGTCCACACATGATTCTGGTGGGGAAGAGATGTTGGGTAGGTTTAAAAAAAAGAGCCCAACCTCTTGTCCAACAAATACCAGTGTGCTTTTTCTATGGACACAGGGATTTATAACTGGAATAATGAGGGGTTGATTACACAGGAGATCTGGAAATGGCCAAAATTCACACAACAGAAACAGTTTGAAACCGCAACTAGCCCAGGATGGGATAGCTAAGTTTCCATGCCACAAAAGTCAGTGACCACAGCTCTGCAGTACCTCCTGACAAATTACTGAATTTCAGGGCCTACACGCCGGCCCAAGAGAAGTGAGGGTTTGTAATGATATGTTTTCACATATGTTTTCCTGACTGCTATATTGTTTATACACATGCTGCATAGGGGGAAAAATGTGCTTGACAAGAAAATTGACTGAAAGATTTTGTTGTTAAAAATGACCAACATACTCGGAGCCTGAAATCTAGTGAGAGGCGTGGGTTGTGAGAGGTTAACTGAGACAGTATTCATCATTTAGGGGAAAAAAGTCTCCTCAGAGGTGTTGTTAGGTCCACAGGCTAGTCTTCCCCTAAACCCAACAGGTGCACAAACTTGACATTCTTTACAAGCCTTGAACAATAGCTGATGTAAGGAGTTACGTCTCGCTGTGTGTTTTTGCTCAGGAGAAGGCATATTCCCGAACAGGTTGGCCTGCTGCACTTTTTTTTTTGCCAGTTTAGTGCCGTGATTGACGTGTACAAATAGTTCCTCTTGAGATGGCACAATTAGGTATCATGGCTGCTGTGTGTGGCACACATGACCCAGTGCCTGAGTGAGGTGTGCAGGAGGCTGGGGATTGCACGGCTGATTTTGCAAGGTGTTCCTCCTTTTGTTTCCACGAAACCTCTTTCTTACAGTCTGTTGGAAGACAACCTTTATGTTGAAAAGATTATGTTGGATCCTACCCAGCAACGAGGTAGTAAATGAACACTTTTGCAACAGGCTTTGGGCTTAGCCTGCCGATTCCTTGATGAATGATGTTTGGTGCATCTCAAGAGACCAGAAGAAGTCCAGAGCGCTCTCACAGTCAACCTGTAACTGAACGCTGCTTGTAGCAAATCTAGATGAAAGATTCCAAGCTGTTAAATTGCTTTTCTCTTGCCAAACACTTCTCAGACGTTAAGGTAGAAAAGTAGAAAGAGGAGTGTAGGCTCAAAATCCCAGGGGATCTGGAAGGCTTACCAGCTGGTACCAGGACCATGCCAGGGCGGTATTTAAAAGGATTTTGTTGCAATTCCCCACTATTGTTTTATTTTCTTTTAAAAGGGAGATCCAGAATTTGAATTCCTTCTTAGTCACATAAGTCACCCACTCTGCTTTATCCACAATCTTCTCCCCTGGTCTCAGATTAATGTAAACGGGAGAGGAGGGATTGGGGGTTGGCTTTACTGCAGAATTTGTCTTTATTTTCTGCATGTTTGGCCTCTGACATAATTACCTTTTCTAATGTAATAAACATATGGAATTACTTTTTCTAAGCATGACTGCGGGGTCAGAGTTTATGTTTCCTTTAATAAGATTACAAAACTTCTTAAAGTTGAGAGAGAATTTCCCTCATGTGATAAAAAATTCCTGAAGGGTGTTTGAGTTTTTTTTTTTTAATGTAAAATTTTGAGCACAATGTTTTCATTCTCATTAAAATACCTATGTATAATTTTAACTACTGTTCGCTGGATGGTTTATATCCATAGAAAACGTGACAGTGTATTCTGTCCCTGTTTTCCATTTTAAAGATGGGAAAGTTCATTTGCAAATATTTTGGTAGTTATTTTTAGATTTTATTTTTAACCCAAACATCCAAATATATTTTAAAATATTTGTAAAAATGCAATATGAAAGCAACTCCTCAAATTCATTTTATTCAAATGGCTTATAAATACCAAATGCATGTATAGAAATCTAAGCTTGTAATAACAGCTGATTTGCAGGTGATTTTTTTTTTGTGGTATAATAGAATTCTTTGCCTTATAAAATAACTTTCCATAGAGTTGATTTAAGTAGCATTCCCACCCACTGTGTTTAACAGAGGATTATGAATATAAAAAATTTCTCAGCACTTTGATGTGCATTTAACTTCTTAAGAACATTTCTACTGAGTGAAGTAAGGCATTTCTATATTTGTATTTCATTCAATGGGTATTTTTAAGGTACTTTCTATGTGCTGAATCTTGGACTAGATGCTAATTAGGCCACTACGACATGCCCTTGTCTGAGAGTCTCTGGGGAGCCTGACATGTAAGCTGGATTTACTGTCTGCAGGGTATGGACTGTGGTAAATGATACCCAGGGCTGTAGGAACACAAAGGAAGGCATCTGAATCAGACTGGGGAGAAGTGAGCTTCTTACAAGTGGTGATATTTGAGCTAAATTTTGAAGGATGAGAAGGAGTTAACCAGTTGAGAAAGGAGAAAGAATATTCTAGCTATGGAGAATAGCATGTAAAAAGACTCCTTAACGTGTGATACATCCTGACACTGTCCAAGACCTTCCTGTATAAAGTGATCAGTAAGGTGAACTTGGGCGAGTGATGGGAGATAATAATAATCTTTCTTCTTGTTTCTATTCCTAGTCACTGGCTACTCTTTCTCCATCTCTTTGCTTGTCTCTAAGTTCTTTACTTCAGAGAGTTCAGGGGTTCAATCTTTGGTCCTCTCCTATGTGCTCCTGTAAATTTTTCTAGAATAGGTATCTCCCTCTAGCTTGCCCTATGACTTATTTCTTTATTCTTTCCTTGTGTGTGTGTCTCCAATGTGAACTCCACAGAAGTGGAAATCTGTGTCTCTTTTGTTTATCCCACTTGATGTATCCTAAGACACTAGAACAGTGCTTGGCACTTAGTAATTGACTAAAAAATAGATGCTGACTTGACTAAATGAATTACAGTAATATGATGTGATATTTTTATGTCTAATTACTGTTTATTAGTCTTTTTATGTACTAGGTACTCTGTTTAGGACTATACTTACATAATTTAGCTCATTTAATCCTCCCCAATAATTCTGTGGGATAGATGATCATTTCTCTTATTACTAGATGAGAAAACAAAACTTAGTTCAAATAACTTGGCCAAGATTTCATAGCTCATAAAAACTCAGAGCTAATGGAATCTGAATCTGAGTACTAGAGAAGTAGGCAGGGTTCTTAAAGAGGGGTGAGGGTTCTTGAACTTTCTCCTGAAGAACAAGGACAGACGTGGAAAAATTTTCTGCATGGGTATGATGGAATAAACTTGTTTTTTTATAGGGAGTGTAGTGGGCTTAATAATGTCCCTTGCTCTGAAATGATCACATCCTAACCCCTAGAACCTGTGAATATGTTACTGTGAATATGCACAGTAAAAAGTTTTGCAGATGTGATTAAATCAAGGATCTTGAGATAAGGAGAGGATCCTGGCTTCTCTGAAGGGGATCTATGTAACCCTGAGAGTGAGGCAGGAGGATCAGATTGGAAGTAGATAGGAGTCAGGATGACATGCTGTGAAGCTGTGAAGGTGGAGGAAGGGGCTATGAGCCCAGGAGTGTGAGCAGCTGCTAGAAACTGGAAAAGGCTCATTTCCAGAATGAGGAAACTCATTCTCCCCTTGGGCCTCTGGCTGACATCTTAATTTAGCCCCATTAAATGGATTCTGGACTTCTAATCTCCAAAACTGGAAGGCAAACAGAATTGTTTTAAGCCAGTAAGGTCGTGGTACAATTTGTTATAGTGGCAATAGGAAAACTATTACATGGATCCCTCTCATTTCTTGAAATTAATAGAGAACCTTGATAAAGATCAAGTGTATTCCTAAGCCAAGGGTTAAATCATCTATTATTTGAAACCACACATACTTACCTTCATTCCATCAGTCTCTTCTTGTGCATATATATCAAATGTCTTCAATGCTGAAGATACAAAGATGAATAAGACATACTTCCTGTCTCCCTGATGTTGTGCTCTGATCAGTGCCCATTCAAGGAATAAGATTTAGAAATTGGGTTATTTTAAAATGTGTTGATTTAGGAAGTGCTAAGTTTATACCAGTCCATTTTCTTGAGGATAGTTTTTTTTTTCTCTCCTTGTGATTCACAGCCCCATTTCCCTGGCTGGTGCCTACTGAGTGGGCAGAGCCTGGCTCCTCACAGCCATCTCTCACCTCTGGATTCTCTGGTCACCACCCAGCAGGCCCAGAAGAGCTGATAACACCCATTGTGGACATTCAACAAAATTGAATTAGCCCCAGTGCATGTTCAGTTGCTCATATAAGTTTTGAAAGGTTAAGAGAGATGGAAGAGCCCACCAGGGAAGAACTTATGTGGGAGAGATTTCAGGCAGGTTTATCTTATTAGAAGGGGAAAACGTTAGAAGAGGAAACCTGTGAACACATTGGCTTCAGCCTTTGCAGCGAATCACGAGCGGTTGTGATGCCTTCTTGGCGCCCAACATCTGATGCTAAGGAAAAGGGAGGACAGGGTCTCTCACTGAGAGCAAGGTTTCAAAAGGAATAAAACATAGAGTTTGCGAAGGTGGTTATGACAAGACTGTGACACAAAATTTAGCAGGTCTTCAAAGACACTAAGGCAAAGGGTAAACCTAGGCTGATTAACAGCGAAACCCAAGGCAGGTGTGCGTGTGAGGATGGAGAGAACCTGCCAGCCCGAAGCCTGTGGGGCTGGAGTGGGGGAGGAACAAAAAGGATGTGGGGGTGCCAGGACTCGGGAATGCTCAGCCACAGGTGAACTTGCCACGTCCTGCAAGGCAGGGCCAGCCGCTGACAGGTTTGGCAGTTGGATCCAATGCGTTGCGTTTGGTTTGACGCATCCACAGCTTTATCCCGCGTTGGCTACTCAGAGTCCTGAGGGGAACTGTGTTGGTCCATCTCCGGGTTTGAGTGTGTAAAGGCACACGAGTCATCTTCCTCACGGCTCACGGAGGAGCACATTTCGCATTGTCCCCACTGTGCAGCTCCGCCTCCAACAGACACTTCGGAGAGAGAATGAGAGAACAGCCGCTCTCCTCCGGGGACGGACAGCTGGCCAGAGGGACTCGCCGGCTGCGGCAGTGCAGCCGAAGGTGAGGCTGTGCCCCCAGAGTGTGTTGGGAGGGCGGGAGTGGGTGTGAAGGTTGGCTTGTACTACCCTGACACCTTCTCCGTGGGGCAGGAGGGAGTTTATCCCTTGGGTGTTAAAGAAGAACAGCTGCTTTGCTTCTCCAGAGGTGAGAGCCAGACAGTGTAGCCCCAGGACAAGGCCCATACAGAACCAAATAGATGAGAGATGAAGGGAATGTTTTCTTTCTTAAGTCCTTGGAGTTTTTTTTTTAATGGAAATGCCATCAAATAAGAAAATAAATTTCCTTTTCTTTTGCCGTCTGCAGAAAGTCATTAATCTAGGGCTAACTTGCATTCTTTAGATAGATCCCATCATCCGAGGGTCCCAGGACCTCTCCCTGAATGCCTCCCCATCGTGTGCCTGAATGTGAATGCAAAGGGTGGAGGAGAAGATGCTTGAAGACAGCATCTTGGAAGGCAGTTCACGCTGGCATGCCAAAAGTTCGGCCGCATGCTGAGCTAGCTTAGCACAAGAACCCAACTCACGTCAACTTTTCCCCTCTTGGCATCGTCTGTAGTTGATAAGGAGTGAAGTTAAATTGGTTTGTTACCTCCCAGGGCAGTCCCAACTTGCGAGAGAATTTAGTTTCACAAAAGCAAATGTAGAGCAAAAAGAATTACATCAATAAAATAACAGTCCCTTTAGACATGGGTCATCTCGGAGATTCAAATTTCAAGAATGTTTTAGTGTAAGCACATTTCTAAGATTTCCCAATGCCAGCTGATATAGTTAGTCCTTTTGGGAGAATCCAAATGTGCCCAAATAAAATAGCAGTAAATCCAGTAAATCCCAGAGAGAAATTCTCACAGGAGATAAACTCTTGCAAAAAGATATATACACTGTGTGTGCCTGTATTTTTACTACCAGTTTTGTCCAGAGATTCAGCAAAAATAAAGTGAGACAGAATTGAAACCATTACGCTTTTGATTAAAAGAGGCTCACCCTTATTTAAGATAATCTTTTCATCTTCCCCAGGGAGTCACCTGTGGTTTGTGTTTCTTGATATGTCACCTGTGCACATCCAGCAAAAGGACTGGCATGAAGAGCCAGAGCCAGTCAGATGGTGAGTGGCACTCTCAGGGCGGCTCGAAATGCTTTCTACTTGTTCCCCCTGTGGTTTCTGCAGGAAAAAAAAAGTGGGAGACGGCTGCTCAGTAGGGAGAATTAGGCGCTCAAGTACTTGAGTTAAAATGTTCCGTTTTTATCCAATTTTAATTCAGCAAACCCTTCCTGAAATCTTTTCTTCCAAGGAATGTTTACTCTTCTTTGTACCCTGGTCATAGTGATACAATGTAGTCTCTTTCCAAGGATTTCGCAGTTGCTTGGAGGAGACGTATCAGTAACACAACAATATCCGAGGTAAAGGACCCCGGAGTGCTGGGAGGCCAGGGGAAGGTGGGTGATTCGTCTTGGTAGTGGGAAGCAGAGGGAGGGTTTCTAGAAAAGCATCTTCTAGAAGGCTGCAGCAGAGCTGACTCAAATACTCCAAACTGTAGATGAATAAGATAGACTAAGCCTAAACCTTAGTTCCTAGTAGGAAACATTTGTTTTAGTAAGTGAGGGATTGTGACACAAAAAGAGAAATGTCTCTGAACATTGCTTTATGGGTTTCCCACCCCCAATCTTGCTTCTTCCTTCTTTTAATCCAGGTGATCACATACCCACAAAGAACAAGCTAGTCATTGGAAGTGTCAGGGTGCCATTGTGTAACTGATGGCTGCATGAGTTTGAAGGTCTGTTTGTTTAGGGTAGATAATTTGCAAGGAGATCATAGAGGCAATACTATCCACATTTGTATAATACACTTAGACAGTATGTTACTGGGCATGATATTATTTGGCTAATAGTCAACCCATCCTTTCAGTGGTTAGAGCTGACCTTTTCCAGGCAAAATTCCAGGACCATAGCCTTTGTTATGGGTTGAATTGTGTCTCCCTCAAATTCGTATGTTGATGTCCTTCCATAAAATGTGACTAGGTTTGGGTATAGGGTCATCACAGGTGTCCTTAGTTAAGCCCCTACTGGAGTAGGGGGGGCTTTTGATCCAGTATGACCACAATCCTTATGAAGAGGAGAAATTTGGACACAGATGTTCATAGAGGGAAGACAATGTGAAAAGACACAGGGAAGAGATGGCCATGTATGGACCAAGGAGAGATCCTTCTTCCCTTAGGGCAGTGGTTCTGAACAGGTGGGTTGAGACTCACAGGAACTTTACTAAAGGCCGTGACATTAGGAAGGTTGAGAACTACTGCCTTAGGGTCTTCAGAAAGAGTCAACCATGTCAATGCCCTGATTCCAGACATCTAGCCTGCAGAACTGTGAGACAATACGTTCCTGTTGGCTAAGCCCTCAGTACTTTGTTACAGCAGCCCTAGCAAACTCGTATGCATCCTGGCTCCAAGCAGAGGGATGTCACCACATTCTGTCAGAACTGCCCTCTTTCCTCTGTGCTGCCAGGAAGAAATGAAACACTTTTTCCCAGGGATGCTGTATGGAGGCTGGGAATTCAGTATGGCCCAACATGGGCACCTTTAGTTTAAAAAAAAAATGGCATCAGAGGAGGACAAGAACTGATAGGTTTATTTTTTGGAATTTTGGACAGGAAAAAAAAAAGAAAGAAAGAAAGAAACATCCCTTAGGGCACTTTAAGAGTACTTCCTTTTAGCCAACAATGAAAAGAATTCACAAGTTATTGATGAATTATTTTTATGAAGAGAAGGTATTTTTGAGACTTCCTTTTTCAAATACCTAAATAACCCCTAAAACTTTCACTTTATTTTCTTGACAATTTAGTAGCATGCTCTGTTCTTCATTTCAACTCCTCTTCATTCATTTTTTAGTTTTTCTCTGAATTTCAACTCTTAATAATCAGTAGTCTTTTAATTCCATCCTTCATAGTTTCTGGTTACGAAAGAATTACATAATTTACTTTTCCTCATGACAAAGGCATGTGTATTGGTCTAAGGGTCAGATTTTGAGTCCACTTGTTATTTTGTAATGTAATAAGCTATTATTAGTATTAATAAAGTCTGTGTATCCTATAAATTTCAATTTTAAATATGCCCTAATGGGAAGCAAGTTGAAAAGAAATATGGTGTATAGAATGAGTACTGGAACGAAAATAAGAAAATTTGAGTTGGAGCTCTAGTACTTTCTACCTCTAAAACTGTGAAGTAATCTCATAATGTCACTGATATTCATCTCATAGCTACAACATGGTGATCTCCATATGTTTATTCTGAGACTTAAAATGAGATAATGTACACTAAGTTATCTGGCACGAGCTCTACACACAGGCACATCCAAAAAAACATCTCCTGGGAATTTGTTAAACTGAAAGCTCTGCTGGAGTCACAAATGATGTTATTTGTGCTCTCCCGTTCTGTTTTTAAACAACGTGTTCCTCCTCCAACTTGAAAGCTTCTTCAAGTTAAGTAAAGAAGGCTTAACCCAGACTCTATTTTCCACGGCACTTAGTTTTAGGAAGTCATTTAATATTTATTGAGGGTTTACTGTGTACTAGAGAGTGTATTATCTAATATGTCATTTGGTCCTTATCAAAACCCAAAGAGAGAGACACTCTCATTCATCTCAAGATGAAAATGAAGCTTAGAGAGTCAATCCTCGTGCATAGTTCCTAGCTAGAAAGTGGGGAGCTGGCCAGGAAGAGAATTCAAATCCAGGTGGTATGACGCTGACCCCAAGCTTTTAACCTCTGCACTAGGCTGCCTCCCTACAGTAGAAAAGTTATCCAAACCACCCCTAAGCCCCTCTTCACTGTCTACAGCCTATGGAGAAAGTGGTTTTTTTTTCATTGAGAGAGATAACCAGTGAAAGGGTTTAGATTTATTATTACTTCAGCATAAGGAATGAAGAACTCTCAGCGATCACTGCTGTATTTAATCTCTTCTTGAAAGAAAAATCTTGGAAAAAGATAAATGAAAGTGAACAATGCCCAGCCTTGGGAGGGAAATGGTTTTCCACATCTGACACGACTCACATCTTAACCCTTTTGTTCTAATTTCTCCCTTTGTGCGTGTCCTCTGATCCACTCTCTGGAAGATGGCTGTGTCATAGATACCAGGCCAACATACGCAGACATTATCTATTTAGAAGAGACATGTGGCCACTTTCCCCAAAGCTTCCTGTATTTCTTTCCCCCCTGAGAATACACTGCCTACCATGAAGTAGGTCAGGAAGGAGAACCATTTCACACAGTAAAAATGGCGGATGGATTCTGTGGAGTTTTGCCACCTTCACTGCAATCAATTGATCCTTGGGACTCAAGACTCCCAGGAGGTCCTCCTAGGACTGTGGCGGTGCTCACATGATACTGGCTTTGTAATGTGGCGTGTGCAGGGCTGATCACTGCCCAGCAATTAGGGGCTTGCTGTCTTGATTTTATCTCGTCGATGTGGTCCATTTTGCCTCAGACCCATTTTTCTCCCTAAGATCATCTCCACAAACCCCAGTGCCAAGGAGAATGAATCCCAATAAAGCCGAATAAATCTGACAGCAAATGTGGAGTTGGAGATTCATGCGGACCGTGAGGACTGTCGCATGAAAGGCTCCTGGGGATTTTTTTTATGACTTTTTTTCTCTCTCTAGTGCTTGGACTCTTGTTTCCATAAATTGTGCAGGCTGGCTTTTCATTAACTCAGAGCTGAAATAATTCTTTGTAAAGAATTCTTTAGTCACACATGATTCAAAAGTTCACCAAGATCAAAGCTAGCCTGCTTTGTGGCGAGCCTAACACCGTATATTTCATGTAAACGGTGGGGCTTGCTGCGTTCTCAGCTGGAGCTGTTCCAATTTCACACCCCTCTGCAGATAATGGGACCCTCTGATACTGTCTCCAGCACAAGGGGCTGCTCTGTGCTGGTGCCATCTCCCTCCGGAGCCCGTGCAGAGGCTGTCTGTATGGGCCTGTGAAGTCATTCTGACATCCCCCCAACATTATCTGAAAGTTTATGAAGCATGGGAGACATGCTTGGCCCTAGGGGGGTCTGTTGTGGGGGGTGGGAGAGCTGAGGAACGTAGCAGAGAAACGCTTCATTGTTCAAGGCTTCTCCATCTCTCTGTTTTCCTTTTAGGAGGGTGGGATGCAGTAAAGAGGCCCAAAGGTGAGATGAATGGAAACCAAGAGCAACAAGAACAGACAGTCTTCCTTCTGGGGCATATTGCTCTCTGGTTCTTGGGCTGTCTTATGTCCTTACATTTTTCATTTAAAATATACGGGCATGGGAGGAAATGATGTGTGAGAGACATGGGAAAAAGAGTCTGACAGTCGGGCTGTAACAATAACAGCGCTGGAATAACAGAGGGCCTTCGAGGGCCTGGCTGCTTCCAAGCATCCCCCCACAGTGGGCAGAGGCACGGAGCCATTAAGAGCCACACAACACACACAGACGGAAGCAGGAGCAGAAAAACATGAAAAGGAGAGTAAATTCTTCATGACGCAGAAGGGGGAGGAGGGTGTCTGACAGGTGATCCCCAGAGGCTGGGGGTGACTGTTTACTGTGGGCCTGTTGGTCCCTGCAGTGACGAGCTGATGGCCATCTAGGTCAGTTTCGAGAAGAGGCAAGGAGTTCATGAATACTTGGTCCCACAGGCCCTTAGCAGTGGCTGTGATATCTGAGGACACCCCCAGGGGCTTGGAGGAGGCCTGTAGGTAAAGAACAAAGGCAGGACATGATGGAGAGGCAAGGGATGTGCTTGAGGTGAGGAGAGGCAGCCGTCAGGAGAGGTGGTGTCACCTGCTGTCTGCAGACAGCGCGAGCTCCACGTCCGGTACATTGTGCTGACTGGATCAGTAGTTCTGCTTCCATTCAGTAATCGGGGTGATTTCTCAAGGATTTCCTCCATCCAGGTAACAAGACCTTTTCATTCTATTACAAATTCCAATCCTAAACAGAAAAGTTTGGTTCCAGCCCATCCCTGTGTCGTGCACAATGCGGGCACGTTGCAGAAAACCTTCCTGCTGTGGTTTCCATGTCTCCGTTATGCAGATCACATTAGTTACCCTAGCTTATTTTACAGGATGTGAATGACTACGACCGCACAGGGAGTGATTCAAACTTGTAGAAAACTGCTCTGTTTGCCAACATGGTGGAAATATTGACAATGAATTTGGACAAACAGTAACTGGTTTTCTATTCCTCTCAGCATTGGCTCATACATCACAGAAGTTGCAAGTCGGCCTCCCCTCCCTCGCCTGTAAGGAGCAAAATATATTTTCAAAAATGGAAGCATCTGGTTAAATATTAAATAGGAGAGTCACTCTTCTGAGGTCTCGCATTGCCAGCACTTAGGTAGCAGTTAAGTAAGATGGCCGTTGACTTTGACGGCCGTGCATTTATGGTGGCGTATAAATAATAACTGACAGCAACTCTGTGGCAATCTCTCCACCAGTCTTGCCCCTCTTTGCACTTTCTTTAGCGGTTTATGCACACACACACACTTTAGCTGACCATCATAGTAGCTATTGTCTTCTCCCCTCCCCATTTCTTTCAACAGATGTGTCCATTTTTAGTTAATGCAAAGGAAATGGCAGCTTTTAAAGGTAGTCTTTCACAGTGGGAAAGAGCTGCATTAACTGTAAAAACCTTTTAGTTGCACCATTTTTATATTCAGACTCCCCTCCCCAGACATTGCTTGCCCACGTCTGCATTTCTCTTTAAGCTTCCTAGCTATTAGAAGGCATCAGTTTGGAAGCTGCAAAGGAGCAGTTCACAGCCGCAGCAGCCACAGCTGAGAAATTTTACCTCTAGGTTCTTTGGCCAAGGAATAGCAGCATTGAAAGCTTTTGACAAAGTGACATTTGTGTGTTCAAAAAGTGTTTTATGGAAAAGTTTGTTGTGCCAACCTGTGCTCAAAAATGCTAATGGTATTTGCCTAGGCCATCAGTCAAATAAAAACAGATTCACATGTATGAAGTAGAAAGACACTTGAAATAATAACTTGCACCTTCGGGATTGTCTCAAAAAGTGATCAGCACGTGAGCTCATGAGACTGAGAAACCTCGAGGGCCACTGCGGGAGAAGCTTCAGCCACAAACTGACCTCAAATGAATCCGTCCAGGAAGAAAAGTTGCATGTTTGCCATGTGGGAAAATCTGCGAGAATTTTCAACTAGTGTCACTCTGGGAGAATCTACACGGAGGCAATGATTCTCAGGTGTTTGGAATGTAGAACAAATTACGTAGGCAATGTAGAATGCCAGCTCAGTGTGCCAACTCTTGACTGAAAGAGAAGACTCAAGGATGTAGCTGATGTGGGAATGATTTTGCAAGGAGACTGATCACCCTGAACCCACCGGGCATCTGAGGCCTCATGCTTTAGGCAGCAAATACATCCCACAGGACTTATGCAACATGCCTCACCAGAAAGGCAAGCCTCCCTCCCTGTCCCCAATTCTGGTGCCCGAGTATTAAGAATGTGCAGAACAAAAAAAAAAAAAAAAAAAAAAAAGAATGTGCAGAACAATTTTAATATTCTAAAGCACACTCTGGAAATTTGCAAATGTGGGAAAACCAGCCATTAGCTCGAGTCGTAAAACCATCACTTCTCTCAAGGCTGAAGCATTGTCAGCCCCTGGAAAAACCCTCTGCCAGGATTACACTCCTGTTGGTCTCTATACTTTGAACTAAGGAAAAGTCTTGCGATATGTAGCCTTACAACCCTACCTTCTTCCACTTTACTGAGAAAACCTTCCCCGTGCTCCTAACATGCCCCCTTCACAAGTGAGCAGAGAGCCTGCCCTCATGGCAAAGCACACACTCTTTTACATTAGGAAACTTTGCAGTGGGTTCATACTACTCTGAGCAGAACTGAGAATCACTGAAAAAGATAAGATCATTAATTAAACATTTTGAGCACCAACTAAGTTTCAAGAATTCTGCTAAGTGAGTGGGGGGATGTGACAGTTTTCAAGATACATAATGTCTTCATCTTTGCCTGATAAGTGAACTATATCAACAGTGAAGATAAACTCCCTCAGAACAACATACCAACACATGTGTTTTTGTTCTTGAGTGTTTTCTACAAGTTTTATCAGCAGATGAAATCTTCCCCCAAATAGTCAGTTTTTTCTCCCCTCAGGTTTAGACCAGTGGTTCCTAAACTTAGCTTTCACTGAATCACCTATGGATGTTTAAAATACACCCATGCTCACCTTCCTGAAATCCTGATGTAATTGGTCTGGGTATGACCTAGGATGGGAATTTTTAAAAGCTCCCCAAGCAGATCCAATGAATAGCCAAAATTCAGCACCATGGCTAGGCTCATGTCATTTTCCCCAATGGCTGTTTCCAAATGCCCAAATACCCAATCTAGCCCCTGTGAATGTCTTCTCCATTCTGACTTGTGGGGTCTCCTTTCTCCCAGCTTATGACCAGTGTGTGGACACTCTATACATTTGCCAAGGGAACAGGACTGAAATAAGATCTCCTGTTACTAAGATTGTTTCTCCAGAAAGCTGAAGAAAGTAACTGTGGATAGTTGTATTAGGTTTCTGTTGCAACCATAATGAATTACCACCAGTTTAGCAGTTTAAGATGATGCTCAAGTTATTAGCTCATAATTCTATAGGTCAGATGTCTGATACAGGTCTCATCAGGCTAAAATCAGGCATGCACAGGGCTGCACAAGGAGGCAGGGAGGCTCCTGGGAGCCTTTACTTCCATACTCATTCAGGTTATTGGCAGAATTTAGTTCTGTGTGGTTGTAGGACTGAGATCCCTGTTTCTTTCCTGGCTGTCCATCAGGCCACCCGGCTTCCACTCCATAGTCTTTGAGTCTTTGTCCTTTCTCTTTGTTCAAAGTCAGCAATCTGGGTTGAATCCTTCTCATGTTTCAAATCTCTCTGACCTCTACATTAACTTCTTCCTCATCCACCATCTCTCTCCGACTCACTCTTTTGCCTTCCTCTATTGCTTCTCAGGGTCCGAGTGATAACTTGTAGTGTACTTGGATCAGTGGTTCTCAACCTTCCTAATGCTGTGGCCCTTTAATACAGTTCGTGTGGGTCACGACCCACAGTTTGAGAACTGCTGACTTAGATGATCCAGAATAATCTCCCTATTTTGAAATCAATGACTTTAATTCCATCTGTCAAGTCCGTTCACGGCATTATCTACATTTGTGTTGGATTGAATGACCAGGCAACGAGAATCTCGGGGATATCTTTAGAATTCTGCCTGGTACAGTAGGAGTTATTGGACAGATCAGGGAACCCCTTTGTGGAGAATTAGTTGATAGAGATCCGAACCAAGGTCAACCATAGTAGGTAAATGTTTGCAATGTTCATTTTAGTTGTGACCATAGATGTCTGTAGATGACAGACCTGATGGCTAATAGAGCAACTCAGGGAAGAATAGCCTCATGTTTATCTCGGGATTTACAGTTTACAAAAAGCTTTTCTAAAATTGGCTTAGATGTTTGAATACTGGGCTTTGTGGAGAGGGCAGACAGGAGATGTCAGAGGTGCCTCAGGGACTGCTGAGAGGTGGGGAGGGTTTAAGTACCAGAGGGCTAAACAGGCAGGCTCATCCTTCTTAGTCCTCAATCTGCCTCGATAATGTTTGGGGTAATGGACTCAGTACCATTGACTTCTGAAGACATAGGAGAAAATCAACATTTTTTGCACTAGTGAAATCTCATTTTGACTGTCAAATACTATGGTCCAGTTCAAGGATTTTTTAAAAGACATCAGACATGGCACTCAATACCTTGGACTTTCCCTGCAAATTGTAGTCTATCGTGATGAAGGATGTTCAAAATGATGTGCCCATGCTGAATGCAATTGCAAAAGAATTTCTTATGCAAATAAGTGACCATGTCAGTGCACACACACATGTGCGTGCATGTGTTTGTGGGTGTGTTTTGGGGGAGAGTCAGGAGACTTGAGATAAGTCTAAGTCCCATACAGGAGACTACTTTGAAGAGGACAGTACTCATTTGCATGACTACACTTTCCTAGTGTATATTTGTTAGGGAAAAAAGTCACCTAATTAATACCATCACAATTCATATTTAGGTTTTGATGGATTTAATAAAGGCCTTTGAAATCAACGGAAAAAGGACAAAGAGGAAATGGAAAATACTCTGAGTCCATGGCACGTTATCAACCCAAATATTAAAGTTGTGCATTGCTAAGCTTTCAGGCTTTTCTCTTGCTTTTAGAAATGGATGGGTTTTCCTTCTGACTGCAGAATTGACAGTAATATTGAGGCTAGCTGTTATTTCAGAAAGAACTCAGCTGTCGTAAGAGAAGCATTAGCAGTGAGAAGTTAGCAAAGTGGTTGATTTGGGAGTATTTCCTAGCGAGAAAATAACACTGTCTTGTCTTTTCTTCCCTTGAAGAGTCTCTGGTGTGCTCTTGCTGTGAAGGGAAGGTGTGGAGGGGGAGGGGTAGCCTTATTGGGGGAGGGGGAGGCAGTCAGGCCCCCGGGAAATGCATAGGGAAGAGCAAAGTCAGGATGCTGCTCTAGCCCCCTCCCCTTGCCCTGAGCACACAGACACTCACATTAGTGGTCAGTTTAGCTGCAATATTCATCGCACATTTGCTGGGGCTCAATTGATCGCTCCCAACAAGAGGTAGAGTCAGCAAGGATGTGGTGGGAGAGACGCGCTGCTGGGGGCTTCTGCTCTCACACATCATCAAGCCCCATTTTGAAATGGTTTGAATTAATGACACTTATTCAGACAGACAAAGTAGGTAAATGGAAATATTAGACAAGGCTTTTCACCCACTTTGCTCAATATTTCCCGTTACCTTGAGTGCTGGAAACTCTCCACAGCCTTGCTCAGCCTGCCCCAGGAGCGGAATGCATGAGCTCACGCCCAGCTCGCTGCTTGAAGCCGGGACGTGTGTCTGCCCATGTGGGGAGGGTCACGGCAGTGGACGTTGTGCTGCCAGGGGCCCTGGAATCCCAGCATGCAGACCCTGCTTAGGGTCCCTGGTCCCTGTCCTCCAGCATCCTCTGTGGGTGCCACTCCTCTCATAGAGTTTTAGAATTACTATGACAATCGTCTGACAGTCAGCAGTGCAGTGTCTTGAGTAAAGGACCCTTGACAAATTCATGCTAAGTGGCCTGCAAGGCTCCCACATATGACCGAGGGAACAAGCAGGGGCTTTGGAGTCAAGGTCCAACTCAGAGCCTCGCTTTACCATTCACTACCTGCATGACTTTGATCAAGTGCCTTTACACTCTGAGGTTTAGTTTCATCAGCTGTGATCTCAGACGTCATGTGAGGCTTCTCTGAGCTGACTCGGGGAGAAATGCACACGTGAGCCCACAGCATGTGCTCACAAATCATTAAGGCTTAGACCTCCTGGGCCACCTTCTGCTTCCTGACCAGGGAAGCTAGAGCTGCAGATCCTGGGATCCTACTAGGAAGCCCAAGATGCTAGAGCCACTTGACCTGGTGGAACACACTCATTTGCAGAGCTTGAATTTGACACTGACAGACTGAAAAGCTGTCCTGTAGCTGGACCCAGGAATTTGTTCCCAAGGACACAGTCAGCCTCCTATCCTATTGCACCTCTTTCCACAGGGAAGGGGCAGGAAGCCCCACAGCAGATGGGCCCCTAGAGTCTGGTAGTGCAAACAGGTGGGTGCAGGGGCCCTTTGTTTCATGGCCTGCTGTGTGAGGGGAAGTCTGTCTGCTCCTAGGACTTGCTTTGGGAAAGCGCTTGGGTTCCTGTTGGGCTCCTCTTTTGCTTATTTTGTGTGCGTTGGGAAGGAGGATAGAGAATGAATCAGACTGTCCACATTCCAAGCCAGGCTTCTTACACTTCCTGGCTGTATGACCTTGGACAATTTATTCAATCACACTGTGCTTCCATTTCCACATCTAAATAGAACTTGTAACTAAATTCTTGCCTCCCAGGGTGTTTCCAGAGATTACATGAAAAGTATTCAGCTTAGTAAGTATACAATATATGTTGACATTTTTTATTTGCTATTGATCTGTGATATCATGCCACTTTCTTAGATTCTAATTTATGTGATTTTTAAAACGTATAGCGTGGATTTTCCAGGTAAGGGAATGGTTTTATGATATTAACATGTTATTGACTTGGTTCCAGCATTCCAGTACCCATTGCCGAGACAGTGAATAAACTAATCTATTAAGATCCCTCTCTGTTCACAGGTCCATTGAAACTTTGGCTGACTTTCCTGAGACTACGCTATAAAACTCCTTTTACAGATTGAAAGATTTTTATTGTGAAAATATTATTTTCACTTTCCTTTCTCAAAGGGGCTTACTCTTCTCCAAGGGGACAATCGAAGTTTTCTTTCCTATGCTGTGTTTTTAGTGTAAATGTTCTAAGGGGGGGAAGTATATGGTTAGAGGAAAGAATTCAGTCTGAGTTCTGTGTGTGTGTGTGTTAGTGGAGGTTTTCAAATGCAAATAATTGATAAAAATATGTGGTTTTGTTTATTTATATATATATATATCTGTGTATATATGTATATTAGAAATGTTAACTTGAGCTGAACCGTTTAACATGCTTAATCCGAGGCAGATGGATTGGTCAGTGAATTATTTTTGTAAACCACTTCTGTCGGCATCCAGAGCTTGCTTTCGTATTGGTTCCATTCTGGTCGACCACTCGAGGTTTCACCAAAATAAGCTGGAACCAGACTCCACTTCAATGACTATGTGTTTGTTTCCCTGAAACGCAACACAATTGCAAATTTCTTCAGCCCACAGAACCACTTTTGTAGCTAATTAGACCAGACAGAGTGCTGTGGAGAAACCAAGGACACAGCACTGCATCCCGGTGGATAATCATACAGGCTTGTCCTCTGACAAAGTGAACAATTGCTCAAATAATTATTTCCTGCTGTGGACTCCTTTTTCTTTTTTAAAAATGCTTTGTTTGTTAAATCCTATTTTCCTTCCTACTTTCCTGTTGACTGCAGCTAAATTGAATTTGGTCCAACCCTTCTCACACTGGGTCAGCATAACTGCCCCACTCTGTAGAGGAAAGGAGTTAACCCTTTGAACACTGCCTTTCCCATCAGCTCAGGATCCAACATCTGTTTATCTTTTATTCCAATAGCAGAGCAAGAGAAATGAAGGGTTGCACAGGATTATGAAAAGGTAGAGAAGGAAAAGTGCACAGGTTAGCCAAGTATCATAAGGAAGGAGGGTAGCATGGACCCAAGGCCCTTCTCTGGAAATGTGGTATAAATTTGATGTGAAGGGCAGGTTGTCAACAAAATTTAGAAAAACAAGAGTAATCACCTTTGAGTAACAAAATTAATAGAGTGAGCTGAATTAAAAAGGGGGAGAAAAGAGTGGCTTTAATTCATATATCACATCTTAAAGCAATTAGTGGTGGGAGTATACTTCTCATTTGTGGTTTTTCACTGCTTGAAGACTTAGAGGTGTTGTGTTGCTGAGATCATATGACTGGGTCTGCTCAGCGCAAGATCCCTTGTTGTCAAACGCAGGAAAGAGAAACAGCTGTGCAAAATATTCTGGCCAATATCAGCAAGTGTGATTTTGGTGGGTATGTTGCGGCTTCTGTCCTCTATTGTGTGAAAACTGTCCTCATCCGGAGAGAGTTTATGGAACTTGCTGTAAGCAGAGATGGTGTCAGAGACTGCATTTGGCTGTCAGTCCCAGCTGGCCCAGAAATGCAGGTGCAATGTCTGGGTCAAAGCATTTTCCTTTTTGATGGATAGTCTCAAATTTCCCTCCTTAGATATTGCATGAAATTTTACTTCCACCTTCAATATATGAGACTCCCTGTTTTCCCACCTCACAAAGAGTGCATGACTAAACTTTAACATTTTTGCCAATATGTGTTTAAAAAATAGACTCTTGGCTTTGTTTTAATGTGCATTTCTCTGAAGAGTAAGGTGAGCATCTCTTCAAATGTTTCCAAACCATATGGGATTGTTTTCCTGAATTATATAATCATACGCTTTGCTAACTTTTCTATTGAATTTTTTCTATTACAAAAGCTGTATTTTGTACACTATCTTAAACTGTACATGAAGTAATAATACATATGTAAAGATATCAACCTTTCATTTATTATATAAGTTGTGAATATTTTCCCAGTTTGTTGTCAAATTTAGCCTTTGCTTTGTTATACAAAGGTCTTTTTGTAAAAAATTTTTCACAATTCTTTTTTGTGAAATACATAGTCACAGTTAGAAAAGCTTTCACTTTCTATTCTGAAGTTAAATAAAATAATTTTTCTATTTTTTCTACATAAATTTGAGATGATAAAGGAAGAATAGCATGGGGAATAGAAGAAAATTTACAAAATCATAAAATCTGTTTTGTTTAACTATATGCAAATAAACTTAACATTTAGATGAAATAGATAGCTTCCCAGGAAAATATAACTTTCCAAAACTGATCCCAGAAGAGAAGAAAGTTCAACCATTATATTTCATAGAAGGAATAAAGAAAGTTGCCAAAGAGTAATCCGTATGAAAGTATTTGGCCCAGATGGTTTTACAGGGGAATTTTTATCACATTTTTATTAAAAAATAATTCCATAGCATAGACCAAACATAGAACACACAAAAAGAAGAAAAACTTCCAACTTTTTGAAAAACAAAGTGCTTTACCTAGATACAAACCCCCCAAAAGATCACAAAATAGAGCAGTGGTTCTCAACCTTCCTAATGCTGTGGCCCTTTAATACAGTTCCTGTGGATCGTGACCCAAGGCTGAGAACCACTGAAATAGAGTTAACTTTCTTATAAATATTTGTTTTAAAATCCTAAATTAATTATTAGAAAATGTGATCCAACAGCACATTGAAACAACAATATTATTATATGTAAGTAAGTATTCTTGGAATGCAAGGTTGGTTCAATATTAAGAAATATACAAAATAAATTTAGCATATAAATGTGAGAAAAATTATTTTCAGAGGTGCTGAAAGATTACAGAGATGCTAGGAATATAGGTGTGAGCATGACCTAAAACTACTCAATATTTAGCATCATCTTTGCTTCGGCAGCACATTTACTAAAATATTGATGCATGAATAAGTAGACAGACTAATGGGAAAAATGAAAAATCCAAAATAAACCTGAATATGTGAGAAGTTATTATATGCTAAATTAGTGGAGGAGGTATGTACTACTCACTAAATGGTGTTAGAACAAACCACAAAATAAATAAAGAGATAAATTTATATCTATACCTCATGCCATATACCAAAATAAATTTCTTTCTTTCTTTCTTTCTTTTTTTTTTTTTTGGAGACAGAATCTTACTTTGCTGCCCTGGGTAGAGTGCCATGAGTCATAGCTACAGCAACCTCCAAGTCTTTGGCTTGAGCAATCCTCTTACCTCAGCTTCCCAAGTAACTGGGACTACAGGCATCTGCCACAATGCCCAGCTAGTTGTTCTATGTTTTAGTAGCGATGGGATCTCACTCTCACTCAGGCTGGTCTGGAACTCCTAAGCTCAAGCAATCTACCCACCTTAGCCTCCCTAGAGTGCTAGGATTATAGGCTTGCGCTCCTGAGCCCACCCACAAAATAAATTTCAAATTGATAAAAATCTTAAAAACTATTATATAATTTTTTTTTCTTAATGGTAAGTACATTATAAACATAGGGCCTTGTCAGTAAATATATTTATGCCATTTAATTTTTAATAGTTGTATAGTATTCCACTTAACAAAAGATCATAATTTATTCAAACTGTTATTGGTAGGCATTCCAGAATGTTTACAATTCTTCACATTTATAGGCAAAAGGTTAACCATTTAACAGTATATAGGGATTATTTAATAGAAAAATGTAGCCAATTTCTCAAAGTTCAGTATTAGTTATATTAGTTCCCTACAGCTTCTGTAATAACTTACTACAAACTTGGTAGTTTAAAACAATAGAAATTTATTGTCTCATCCCTCTGGAGGCCAGAAATCCAAAATCAATATCTTTGGACTGAAATCAAGGTGGTGGCAGGGCCATACTTCCTCTGAAGGGCTCTGCCTTTTTTCTTTCCTCTTCCAATTTGTGGAGATTTCTGCTATCCCTTTGCTAGTGACCACATCACTTCAATCTCTACCTCTGTGGTCACATTGCTTTCCTCTCTTCTGTGGTCAAATCTCCTGCCTCCCTCTTGTTAGGATACATACATATTTAGGGACCACTAGGATAATCCAGGATAATTTCCCCATTTCAAGGCCCTTAACTTAATCACACCAGCATGGTTCTTTGTTTTTTTCCTTAATTAATACAACAGTCACAGGTACCAGGGATTAGGACTCAGAACTCTTAAAAAAAGTTTTTTTTAGAACTTTTTTCTAAAATTCTCAGTGACACTAGGTACCAGGTGGCACTCTGTCACCCTGGGTAGAGTGCCATGGCATCATCATAGCTCACAGCAGCTTCAGTTTCTTGGGCTAAGAGATCCTCCTGCCTCAGCCTCCTGAGTAACTGGCATTACAGGCACCTGCCACCTATCTGGCTAATTTTTCTTATTTTAGTATAAATGGGATTTTGCTTTTGCTGAGGCTAGTCTCCAATTGTGAGCTCAAGCAAACCACCTGCCTCAGCCTCCCAGAGTGCTAGGATTATAGGTGTGAGGCATCCTACTCAGCCACCAGAAATTTTCAGTAGAGTTAATTTCTTTGCAGGCTCTTGTCAAGTTCTCAGGCACCTTCGTATTTCTTTACTCACCACCCATTTGCCAAGCCTCCCTAATTCCTGCTCACTCTTTTTTTTTTTTTAATAATTGTATTGAATCATAATTATGTACATTGGTGCAATCATAGGGCACAATGTGCTTCATATACAATCAGAAATCTTTTGATCGTACTGTTACAGATAGCCTTCATAACATTTTCTTGATCACTATATAAAGACATTGATACTCTACCTTTAATAAGTTTCACCAGTACCCTGCTAAGATGCACCGTAGGTGTGATCCCACTAATTGCCCTCCCTCCTCCCATCCTCCCCCCTCCCCTCCCCTCCCTTTCCCCTTTCCCTGTATCCCTGTAAAACCCAATTGGGTTTTAGCCTTCATATGAAAGCTATAAATTAGCTTCATATTAGGGCTGAGTACATTGGACACTTTTTCTTCCATTCTTGAGATACCTTGCTAAGAAGAATATGTTCCAGCTG
>CAUYON010064700.1:0-17579 GCA_963573935.1 Arctocebus calabarensis | reverse complement strand
CTGCAACCAAAAAAAATGTCCGGGCTCTGTGGCAGGCGCCTATAGTCCCAGCTACTTGGGAGGCGGAGGCAAGAGACTCGCTTGAGCCCAGGAATTGGAGGTTGCTGTGAGCTGTGATGTCACAGCACTCTATCCAGGGTGACAGCTTGAGGCTCTGTCTAAAAAAAAAAAAAAAAGGAGATCCACCTGACAAACTGCTTGTTTTCATTTTTCCTTGTCCCTAACCTGATTTGGCTATGATTTCAGACAATCTGCATTTATCACTTATTTTACCCAAGTTGCTCCCATGTCTGACAAATGATTGGATTTAATGGTGGTCCACCAATCAAGTGGCCACCCTGCTCTCCGACACCTGCCCCTCCCTCAGCTTCCCAGTGTACTTGGCCCTATCCCTGGGTCCTGAACCTACAAATTCAATCAATAATGGACCAAAAATATTTGGGGGTAGGGAGGGCAACCACAATAAAAAATAACAAAAGGTTAGCTGGGTGTTGTGGCAGGTGCCTGTAGTCCCAGCTAATTGGAAGGCTGAGGCAAGAGAATTGCTTAAGCCCAGGAGTTTGAGGTTGCTATGAGCTGTGACGCCACAGCACTCTGATGGCAACATAGTCGGACTCTGTCTTAACTAAATAAATAAATAAATAACAAAAGACCAGCCATGGTGGCTCAACCCCATGATCCCAGCACACTGAGAGGCCAAGCTCAGGAGTTCCAGACCAGCCTGAGCAAGGACAAGACCCCATCTCTACTAAAAATTTAAAAAATGGCCAGACATGTGGCAAGTGCCTATAGTACCAGCTATTTGAGAGGCTGAAGCAAGAGAATCATTTGAGCCCAAGAGTTTGAGGTTGCTGTGAGCTATGACGCCATGGCATTCCACTGAGGGTGACAAAGTGAGACTGTCTGAAAAAAAATAAAAAATACAAATAGGGTGGCCCCTGTAGCTCAGTGAGTAGGGTGCTGGCCCCATATACCGAGGATGGCGGGTTCAAACCCGGCCCCAGCCAAACTGAAAAAAAAAACAACAAATAAAAAATCAATACAGCATAACTACTGACATAGCATTTATATTGTATTAGGTAATCTAAGTAATCTAGAAGTAATTTAGAGTATACAGGAGGATGTACCTATACGCAAATGCTACACCAAGGACTTGAGCTCTGTGAATTTTGGTATCCCTGGGGGCCCGGCACTTATCCCTCCAGGATACTGAATACTGTTATGGCCACTGCATGTCTGGCTGGGGCTGCCTCCCTGAAAAGGAGCATCTAAAAGAGAGAGCAAGGGCACTACGTGGTTTCTGCAATGTGTCTCCACACTGCTTAAGGAAGCAGTTGGTAGTAAAGAGGAGAGGCTCCCTCAGTGAGAAGGAAATGAACAATTACAATAAAATGTGACTTCTGTGGGCCAAGTGGGGTGACTCAGGATTCCCATTCCTACTATTCTCATTCTAAAACCAAAGCATTCCCCTCTCCAGGGTAGCCATTAAGTCACAAGCTCTTCCTCCAGAATTCAAATGTCTAGTTTTATAGCTTTATTCACAGAGTTTTTCAAATTTTATTGGGGGAAGTATTTTGTTAGTGAGTAGAGCTTTCATAAGTTTGAAAGCCAAATGTTTGGACCTCCAGGGTCTTAAAAAGACAGCTGCGGGTAAGAAATTATTTCCAAAACCCAGGCCCCACAAAGAGAGGAAACCATCTTCCGTATTAGTACTATAATACTTGAGAGTTAATTTTTCAAAGGTGGGGGAAAAAAAAAACAGGCTAGAAAAATGTAATGTGATACAACAATTCTTCTGTGATAAAAAAAAACAAGCTTCGATTTAATGACAGCTAAACTTCTCATACTTATTCCTTAAAATTAAACTTGAGAGGCTTGGGGTCTGTGGCTCAACGGGCTAAAGCGCCAGCCACATACACCTGAGCTGGCGGGTTCGAATCCAGCCCGGGCCCACCAAACAACAATGACGGCTGCAACCAAAAAATGGCCGGGTGTTGTGGCAGGTACCTATAGTCCCAGCTACTTGGGAGGCGGAGGCAAGGGACCCACTTGAGCCCAGGAATTGGAGGTTGCTGTGAGCTGTGATGCCACAGCACTCTACCCAAGGTGACAGCTTGATGCTCTGTCTCCAAAAAAAAAAAAATTAAACTTGAGAAAATATATATATTTTTTTTTTCTAAAAAAAAAAGTGCTGGATTCGAACCCGCCAGCTCAGGTGTACATGGCTGGTGCCTTAGCCCATTGAGCCACAGGCGCCAAGCCGAGAAAATATTCTTTTTAATGAGATGAAAACTATGGGGAAAAAAACCACCCTGAGCCAAAGTTGTACACTGAATGATTATATACTTCATAAATATGTTAAAAAAAAAAAAAACACTAGACCTAAATAAGTCTAAACACAAAATTCGGTGACCTCTGCCCCACCTGTACGAAGCCTTACCCTCTATGAAATGTCTCAGTTGTCCAAGAGTGGCCCATACCATTAACTGAGCAGGCCCTTGTGTCCACAGAGGCTCACTCTTGACAGCTTTTTATTTTAAACTGCACTACCAACTTAACAACTGAGATGTTGTGCTATAGAAAAACTTTCTTTTCTTTTTTTTTTTTTTTTTTTTTAAGAGACCAAGTCTTACTTTGTCGCTCTTAATAGAGTGCTATGGTGTCACAGCTCTCAGCAACCTACAGCTCTTGGGTTTAGGTGATTCTCTTGCCTCAGCCTCCTGAGTAGCTGGGACTACAGGCGCCTGCCACAACACCCGACTATTTTTTTTGCTGCAGTTTGGCTGGGGCCGGGTTTGAACCTGCTATCCTCGGTGTATGGGGCTGGTGCCCTACCTACTGAGTGACAGGCACCGCTGAAAAACAAATGTCTTAATATAAAGAAATAAACAGCTTCCAACCCAGTAAAACCTCTGAGTCCTCAACTCTGGAACAAATCCCCAGAGGGGCGTGAGTCCAGGGTTCTGGAGTCAACAGGAGATGGGCCCCTTTTTAGAGCCAAGGCTTTGCCCCCAGACTGACTTTTGTCCTAGGGCATGGCTTGTAGAGGATGACTCAGGGAAACTGGCAGCGGGAAGCCAGGCCAGGGGTTCTGCTTTGTTACTCTGGAGGCAACATTCAGGGAACGCGTCTGTATCCCCAGTTGGGCTAAACTGAGCACACTCCAATCAATCTGTGAGTCCCTCCTCACATTTCTCAGATTTCTAAACCTTTGGGTAGTGCCTGAGATAGGACAGATGTGGATATCTGTCCCCAGGAAACCCTGTACACTGAAGATATTTTATTTATTTGTTTGTTTGTTTTCAGTTTTTGGTAGGGGCTGGGTTTGAACCCACCACCTCCAGCATATGGGGCCAACGCCCTACTCCTTTGAGGCACAGGCGCCACCCCTACTGAAGATATTTTAATTACCTTGCACTAACCTCCATGCTAAGCAAATATTTTATGTGTACTGGAGAGAGTGGGCTTTCTGAGGACTCAGGCGCTTGGATCCCCACACCCCAATCCTCCCAGAATTGTTTCTCCCTACTCTGCACCCCAACAAACATACCTCTTGGAATAACTGGGACATGGAAAGACACTTCCCAATGGACTATCCTGGCTGCCAGCAGCCTAGAGGGCGCACACCATGGGCCGGCACTTACCATGGCAAAACCAGAGAGGAGGGCTGAGGTCCTGCTGGAGGCCTTCAGTTTGGCCCTGCTCAGGTAGAGCTTCCTCCAGGACAGGGCCTGCACCGAGTGGTGATTGGAGGTGACTAGTTCCAGGTAGCTGCGGCGGACCCAGTCGCGGTAATCCATGCCCTTGTGGCCAGGCTCAGAGCAGGCGGGAGTGGAGGGGTCCACAGGCACGTTGAGCTCAGTGTTCATGGTGGGAGCCAGGCTAGGGAAGGGAAGGGACGCACTCAGCCAGCTGAGAGGGTTTCTGCAGCCTTGTAAAGCCAGACTCCAAGCCAATTTAACTTTCCCCAGGGCCTGCTATATATGCTACATATCAGAACATGGGGTCCAAAGGAACAGCAGCTGTTTAGAAGGAGGCTCTTAACACCTGAAGTCATAACAACTGGATTTGAGTCGACTGTGCGTTTTTATGCATGGCAGCTGACCTTTCTGACCTCACTCCCTCCTATGCAAAATAAGGATATTCCCATGTACAGGACTTTGAACAAGATAGTGCACCTGGAAACTCAGAATTGCTTTCAGTGTTTAGGTGTCAATCATAGGATAAATATTTCTAGGTAGCTGCTAATTTCTTAAATCCAACTTAAATTTCTTTTTTTTTTTTTGAGAGGGAGACTCAAGCTGTCACCCTGGATTGGGTGCCGTGGCATCACAGCTCACAGCAACCTCCAATTCCTGGGCTCAAGCGAGTCTCCTGCCTCCGCCTCCTAAGTAGCTGGGACTATAGGCGCCCGCCACAACGCCAGGCCAGTTTTTGGTTGTAGCCGTCATTATTGTTTGTTGGGCCCGGGCTGGATTCGAACCCGCAAGCTCAGGTGTGCGTGGCTGGCGCCTTAGCCCACTGAGCCACAGGCGCTGAGCCAAATCCAACTTAAACTTTAATCAGTACGGTTTGCCCCCCAAAATACTGGGTTTATAAACTAAAGCCACATCCAGGCTTGCAATGGACACCTTCAGCAACTGAAAACTAAATCCACCATGACAAGAGTACATTTTAAGGAGAAATGGACACTGGCGATGCCTGGACCCATACCTGGTAGACATCTGGTTGGATAGTAACATGGATTGAACATTAGAAGGACTGATCTGTCAAGATCTGTGAATTTAACCCCAAGACTCCACTAATCCAAACAGAAGATGGAAGTCTCATGTGGCCCAAGGGGGGGGGGGCTGGTCTGGCAATAATGCCAAAATCAAGCACTAATTAATCTGTAGGACAGACCTCAAGGGCACAGACACCTTGAGGCTTCCTTGGCATCAGAGAATAACTTCTCTATTCAGGCCCACATAGGCTCTACGGAGAACTACTTCAGCCTATTACAAACAGATCAGTGTTTCTAGGGGTCAGGCAGAGTGTGGATGGGTGGAGTGGAGGCTGTATACCAGATTGGGCAGCTGAGGAAATACCCCAGACTTCATCCATTCACGCCAGCCTATAGCAGGGCTCAGCAAGAAGGTGCTGGAGGTGGAGGTCTCTCTCTGCAGAGCCACAGCTGTTCTGGCCAATAGGATCCCCGGAACAGTTTTGTGCTCTCTATTTTTGCCAGGGGATGCCAATTACCAGGTCATTTATAAGAACGCGAACTCGGGTGCTCAGTCCCATCTCAGCCAGCAGCATTGCATTCAAGCACTTCCATCCCTGGAACATCCCCTTCCCTTGGGGAGAATTCAGAGAAACAGTGTTCATTAAACCAATCTATTGGTTAGCTCCACATAATTGAAAAATGTAATAATTTGGAATTATATTTTTCCCTGCCCCTTCCCCCTCCCATATAGAACAGGATTGAGCCTGCAGTCTGATGAAGATAATATACAGGGTGGGGGTTGGGGAGGCTATCCTCTTCATCTCAAGCATCTATCCTTCACCCCTCCTGCATCCCACCGAGGCTTCAGAGAATGTCATTGCCCAGTGGGAGAACAAGATAAGGGAGTGACTCTTAAAATGAGCTAAATCCTGCTGTGGATAGGTAGGGAGGCAGGGAAAAGCCCCCTTCTTGTTGCCCCATCCCCCTACCCCGCAGGCAACATCAGGAAGGGGACCACATGATGAAGTGAAGACTGCCTTGGCAACCCTCCCTCAAAGGCAAGATGTGCTCCCTCCAACATGTAAGAGTTCTGAGCAGCAGGAAGATAAGCTCTAGGCACATTTAGGATGGCTCCCACCTCCAGGATACATGGCAGGAAGGATGGTTGCCAGAGGCCTGGGGGGGTGCAGGGAGATGTGAGACGAAGATACTTGGATACTGGCCCAGGCAGCATGACTGTGCTGGCCTTTCTCTGGCAGTGCCAGGAAGTAGGAGCATAGTAGGAGCTGGTGAGTGAAACCATCTGGGGACTGCTGGGTCAGTCTGCTTTAGGACCACAGTTCAACCCAGGGAAACGTTTGGCAGACTGCAAGCAGGGAAGGACCTAGTGACCGCCAATGGGACAAAAGGGAAGTCCACAGACCATCAAGATAGGCTGGGCTCAAGTCTGAGAGTGTAGAAGGAATGCTCAGGGCAGTGAGGTCTGAGGGTGGCTTCCAGGGAATGGCCATGGCAGTCTTGGCCCTGCAGATGTCCCTGAAGCTGTCTGCCAGGAGCTGGGTCTTGAGACAGGCCTGCAGTCCTGAAGGTATAAAAGCCACCTCCTCCAGAGAGAGCAGCCCAGGACAGGTTGAAATCCATCCTTTGGCTCCCAAGGGAGGATCTGTGCCAGGCCTCATGGCCTAAGGGCAGGGACAGAGTCTGGTCCTCATAGCCTGACCTCAGGCAGCAGGTGGGGTGGGGACAGAGTGAGCCCTACATTTCTCAACCGAGGCTCAGGCTCCAAAGGATGCTCCGCTGGCTGAACCTCCTTGGGTTTTTTGTTTCGTTGTTTTTATAAGGAGCAGTCAGGGAAAAGAGTTCTTACAGGGTAACAGTGACCCTCTGTAAAGGGGGGGAGGGGTCTGTCAGAAACATTTCCCAGGGGAAGGTTTTGGAGTTGGCCTGTCACGACTTCCTCTAAGTCATGACGGGCCATGGGGAGTCTCTGTCACACAGGCGCGTGGGGAGGGTCCTCCGAGAGGCGTCTACCTGCTTCTCGGTCCCCACCCCTGGAAAGCCCCAGAGGCCACAGGACCTGGCCCGCGGCCCCCTCTGAATCCTGTTGGCGCCGCACCCCTCCCGGGATACTGCGGGGCTGGGGTCACCTGGCCGCCCCCCCAACTCCGCGGCGTCCTCTCCTCCTTCAGCTCCATCTCGAGCCTGCCCAGGAAGAAGCTGGGTCCCTCCTCCGCGAGCGTCCCCCGTCCAATTCTGGCTCCCTAGCTGGACGGGCACCCTTCCCCCCACCCTCGCCTGACTCTGGCGGCCGAGGGAGGGGTGGGCATGGGGCCGCCGCGGATCACTCACCGGAGCTGCCCTGTCCGGCCCCCGCTCGGGGCTCGCGGCAGGCGGCGGTGGCGTGGCCGTGAGGCCCTGTGGCCCGGCCGGGGCGCCGAGCGAGGCCCCCTCCCTCCTTCCGCCGGTCGCGCGGGGTTCCCCCCGGGCCCCGCCTCTGCCAGCCGCCCCACCCCCGCCGGCCGGCGCAACCGCTGCCATGGAAACGGCGCGCCGCCTTCACGTGACCGACCCACGGGGGCGCTGCAGCCACGTCACCCTCTGGGCCCGAAGGGGCAGGGCTCACGGGCCCTCCTTGGGGAGTGCGGGGCATGGGTTCCTTCACCTGGTGATCGGGTCCCCCCTGGACCACCCCGGAGCCTGTGCAGGGGAGGGTGGGGTTCCGGGGAGACCGCGAGCCGAGCGCATCCCTCAAGTCCTGTCCCGGGCTTACCCGGAGTGGCAACAGGCTCCGGCGGGGCGCGTGGGAGGACTGGTCCCCTGCGACAGACCAGGAGCTGGGCTATCTCTGCTGCTGGGCCTGAGCGCAGAAGGGAAGCCCGGATTTGGCACGGTGAGCCTCGAGAGGTGCCTAGCATGGGTCACTGGCCAAGTGGACGGGTGAGGCGTGGGAATAGGGCGGGAAGGCGTGAGGTGGGCACGGTGGGGGAGAGGCGTGGAAGGGGAGGCTCCGTTTGGCCGCCCTGTTCTGCCCAGAGATGGCACCACACAGAGCAGATTGAGGGTCGCCCGGACCGCATCACCCCTCACAGGCCCAGTAACATCAGGGGGGACCCAACTGTGGCTCAACGCACTTATTCTCATGAGGCTGTTCTGGGACGGTCCCGAAGGGTTTCTGCAGTGCCCAGCGCCTTCCGTTTGCTATTGCAGGGAATCTCTCACCCTAATGGTGAACTCTGCGGTTTCACGACCGAGATGTTCAAACAGGAACGCTCTTACCAGGAAGTGCACATAAATAATTCACTGAAGGCGGGATGGGCTCCTATCAGCCGTCTGTGCCAGACTGTCCTTGCTGCGTGCCTGGTAGGCTGCTGCATGCCCTACATAGGATTTTTCCATCTGTCACAACAGCTTTGGCCCATGACACATTTATCCAAATGAAAGAAAAATTCCACTCAAGTCAGCCAGCCCAAGTTTTCTGACAATTCAGAGTAGATGTTACAGATGCCAGGCTAAATTCATTTACACTTCAAGTTGTACTGTTATGTTTTTTGTGGAGTTCAATCATAGTTCATTGCAACCTCAAACTCCTGGGCTCAAAGGATCCTCCTGAGTCAGCCTCCTGGGTAACTGGGATTACAGGTGTGTGTGCACCACCACACCTAGCTAATTTTAATTTTTTTTCTAGAGACAGGGTCTTGTTTTGTTATCCAAGCTTGTCTCAAACTCTGGGCCTCAAATGATCCTCCCACCTCAGCCTCTCAATATATTGGGATTATAGGCATGGGCCACTGTGCCCAGCTCAAATTGTGCTTTAGTGGCCATTGCTGACAGCCCAATAAGCCACTGTTCCCCTTCCTGATTACTGACCTGACAGACAGGTTAGGACCTAACATGGTCATAAAATGCCAGGTTGACTCCTGCCCCTCCCACCTATAGATGGCTATGGGAAAGTGATGATTTGAATATCAGGAGGCAAAGTTTCCCCCAATGCAATCATTCTGTGGCTTTTAAACGTGGAGCTCTTGATAAAAGGAATTGGAAAACAGGAAGGATACACTTTGCAAACTGCAGCAGTTGCATCACAAATGAACATCCCTTCAGCAAGGGAGGTCTTTGCTTGTTGAATCCTCTCTGCAGCCTGACTTTGCTCATTCTTAAGAAAGCTTCCTATGCCAGTTATTAGTGCCTCCACCCCCCAGGCAGGTTTATCCAGCTTGCCTGGACAGAAGCAAAATGCAAATCATAATTACCAGTGCTTTTCAGAGCTAGTTTCCTAACCGAACACAGAGAATAGCTTTTTTCCCTCTAAAAGACTGAGGTTGACAATAGCATGTTGAAACTGAGATCTAGCAATCACAAAAATAGTAGCAGGGTCCTCCTTGGGTGCATAGGTAGTTGAGTGGGAGTTACAGGGACGTTCAGGTCAAGGTGCACAAGTGCTGGCTCCAACCAGGATGTCTGAACTATTTCCCTAGCTGCTGACCTTGACAAGTCCCTTCCTCTCCCACATGCTCGGCTACTCACATTTGCAAAAGACTAGTGCCAAATGGCACATGCACAGAGTCAGTCACCTTCTAGTCCTGTTCATGGGATGCATGTCCCCTCCAGTAATGAACTGTGGTCCTTGCTTTTCTCTGGACCCCAGGTATAAGCACTGAGGATGGCCTTCCAGCTTGTGTAGCTTGTGTCCCCTGATGTGTCAGTTCTGGTCCCTTGGCCATTCACTCCTATGACCTGGCCTAGCCCCTGTCATCCAGTATCTACCTTCTGACCTTTCTCACTCAGACCCCACTCCTCTCCCTGACCCAGCACACCCCACCTTCCTCCTGCCCCTCCTCCTTTCCTCTGAGCCTGATATCTTTTAGCCAGTGTCTCACTTTCTTTAACTTCCCACCAGGACCTTTCCTCACTTCATGACTAGCCCTCTCTGCAGCAGAGAGCATAATCTGGTCATTTCCTCCTCAGCCCTCTGCAGTCTAGACAGTGTGTTGCTAATCCCAGAGGATGTTTATCAGTTTTATCTGCCATTGGGAACATACCTTGCTTAGTGGTGACTCCACCTGTTTGTCCCCCCTGCTGTCTTGAGTTCTGTCTGGGTATCCTCTCTTCTCTACACTCCTCCTCCTCTCTTTTCATCCACCCCTATTGTTTGAAGGACTACGGCAGCCTGATGACCCCCAGCATCAACTCAGCCTTGATCACTCTTCCTAGCCTGGGGGACATCTCTGCAGCACCTGTCCCCAGAGCCCTCAACTTCACCATGCCCACAGCTGAACTTATCATCATCCCCTCAGCTGATGACACTAAATCTCATGTCATCCTGGACTCCTCCCCCTCCCCAACAGGTCCTGTGAATTCTCCCTCACCTCTCCCTGTTTCCCCTTGACTCTACAGTAATTTGGGCCATCGCCACCTCTTCTGCCCACCTGTACCCCTCCGGTCTATTTTCTGAACTGCGAAGTCAAAACTTCCCCTTGTGTCTCTCCATTCCAGCCCTGCCCCTTCAGAGGTTACCCATAACTGGGTCTAGAGACCATGGCAGGGTGTCTGCTTCCCCCTCAGCTTGCTCTCTGTTCATGTTTACAGTGCTGAGCCACCTAAGAGCTCAGCGCAGCCAGCACCCCCCGCCCTAGGCCTGGGTCAGGTGCCCACTCAGCACCCAGTATGACACTCACCAGATCTTCCTGATCAGACCCCTTGTCTTGCTCGCCATCCTCCCAGTAACTAGAACTGGGCTTTGGGTCCTTTAGTTTTAGCATTTAGTTGGTGCTCAATAAACATCTGGTACATTCTATGGAGTAAGAAAACTAGAAACAGCCTCATGGGGCTTGCTCCAAGTTAATTTCTAAGACTGTTCTCTTTACTAAAATATATGTTAACATATGATAATTGCAGCTCACTTTAGTTAAGTATGCCAAATAGTAAACATAAATTCAAAAAGGGAGAAAACATGCCTGTTCCCATGATGATTGCAAAGGAACTGGATTGAATTATAGTTCTAAAGTCAGTAAAAAAATCATTCCTCTACCTTAATATAACAATTTTTGTTTTTCTAAAAGAAATGTTGAAAACAGGGAAGTTAATTTGTAATAGTAATATCCTCCAAACCAGTGTTTCTCAAGGCACAAGGGGTGGGGTGGTGAGGTAGGCACCTGTTTAAAATGAGCATTTGGGTGTGAACTGTAATGGCTCAAACTCTGGAGCATCACCAGGGGAATCTGAGTTTTTAAGCAGCCTCCTCTGCGGGTGCAGCTGCAGCACAAGTGTGAGCACCGTGGCAGTCTGCATTGAATGTAACTAGCTGCATACACCCCCTCCTAAGTTCTTCCTGCTATGTAAGCAGTTTTTCAGGTGGGAAGAACATCCCTGTCAGCTTTCAGTCATCACTGGGATTGGCTCAATCACTTAGCAACATTTACTAAACATCTATTATGTCCCAAGCACTGTGCTGGCACTAGGGATGCAGCAAGCATCAGGACAGGCAAGGTCCTTGCTCTCAGGAAGCTGAGGGCTGTGGGACACTGGGATAGCAGGGGCAGATGAGTGAATGACAGGTTCATACAGTCAATCATGGTAGGTGGGTGGAAAGGCTCTCCAAGGAGGTAACATCTGAGTTGAGGCCTAAGAGGAGGAGGCAGAGCAAGTGGAGTCCCTGAGGCAGGTATGGGTGTGGAGATGGGAGCAAGAGGCCAGCACAGTAAGGATGAGAAAGAGGCAGGGGCAGTCAGTAGGGCTGTACCTCTATTCATTCCAAGTGTGAAGGAATGAAAGTCATCAGATACTTAGCACACAGGGGTGAAAATCTGGTGTCTAGGCTTGGTGCTCGTAGCTCAGTGGTTAGAGTGCCGGCCACATACCCCAGGGCTGGCGGGTTCGAACCCAGCCGGGGCCTGCTATAACAATGACAACTACAACCAAAAAATAGCCAGGCGTTGTGCTGGGCGCCTGTAGTCCCAGCTACTTGGGAGGCTAAGGCAAGAAAATCGCTTAGGCCCAAGAGTTTGAGGTTGCTGCAAGATGTGACGCACGGCACTATACTGAGGGCAACATAGTGAGACTCTGTATTAAAAATAAAAAAAAAAAAAAAAATGGGCAGCACCTGTGGCTCAAAGGAGCAGGGTGCAGGCCCCATATGCCAGAGGCGATGGGTTCAAACCCAGCCCCAGCCAAAAAACTGCAAAAAATAAAAATAAAAAAATAAAAAAACTCTGGTGTCTGTATTAAAGGGTTGCTCTGGCTCCTGTGCAGGGAGCAGGCTGGGAGCACTTGAGCAGGTGGCTTGGCACTCCTCCAAGAGTTGCAGGTGGTGCACAGGGGCAAGGTGGCGGGACAGGGCACAGCTGTGAGAGCCAGCAGCCCCTGCCCTGCTGATGCGTGGTTGTGGGTAGGAGATAAGACTAACAGGAACAATGGATGACCCTGACTCCTAGGTAAGGGACTCAAGAACTGGATGTCGGTGGTGCAACTTACCAAGGTGGGAGGCAGAGAAGGAATAGACTTAGGAGCTGAGCCTTCAGTGCCCATGTGACACCCAAGGGGAGATGCCACACTGGCAGATGGACGTGAATCTGGGGCACTGAAGGGAAGGTAAAACCGCAGACAAACTCAGAAGGCACCAGTGAAGATGACCAGTTAAAGCCACAGGCTCCTAGGGCCTGACTGTAACAGGACAGAAGGCAACACTGCAGGTCACCTGGCCTGGCGCTGAAGTTTGAGCAGAGGAGAAGCAGAAGGTAAGTGGGGAGGACTATCAGGAATGCTAAGTGTTTGGAGAAGTGCACAGAATGCCACCAGGGGGCTGGATTTCCAAGAGTAGGATGATGGGATGAAAACTTGGAGTGGATGAGTGGTGAACAGGCAGAAGCAGGGAATTCTGGGGTTCTGGCTGAGAAACAGGGGATAGGAGGAGGACATGGAGACAGGGCTTTTGTTATTTCACACCAGGAGATATCAGAGCATGTCTGTCTGCTGGTGGGAGTGAGCCAAGAATCACCTGTTCTCTTCTCAATGTTTGTTTGTTCCTCTTTTCCACACAAATCACATCCTGAAGGGAGAAAATCTGAGAGTAATTCAACCTAAGGTACCAATGACTCTTAAAAATGGTCAGAAACTGGCCAGACATGGCTCACACCTGTAATCCTAGCACTCTGGGAGGCTAAGGCGAGAGGATCTCTTCAGCTCAGTTTGAGAACAAAAATGAGATCTCCTCTCTACTAAAAATAGAAATATTAGGAAGGCACGGTGGCTCATGCCAGTAGTCCCAGGTACTTGGGAGGCTGAGGTGGGAGGACTGCTTAAGCCTAGGAATCTGAGGCTGCCTTAAGCTATGATGACACCATTGCACTCTATCCCAGGTGACAGAGCGAGACCCTATGTCAAAAAAAAAAAAAAAATCGGAAACTGCTACAAGGTACATGCTGCCTCAACATCATCATCTTTTTTTTTTTGTAGAGACAGAGTCTGACTTGTTGCCCTTGGTAGAGTGCCATGGCCTCATACATCTCACAGCAACATCCAGCTCTTGGGCTTAGTTGATTCTCTTGCCTAGGCCTCCCGAATAGCTGGGACTACAGGTGCCTGCCACAACACCCAGCTATTTTTTGTTTGCAGTTTGGCCAGGGCCGGTGGGTTTGAACCCACCACCCTCGGTATATGGGACCGGCGCCTTACTGACTGAGCCACAGGCACCGCCCAACATCATCTTCTGAAATTGAGTAAGGGTATAAAACAGGGGTCCTCAAACTTTTTAAACAGGGGGCCAGTTTACTGTCCCTCAGACCGTTTGAGGGCAGGACTATAGTTTTTTTAAAAAGCTATGAACAAATTCCTATGCATACTGCACATATCTTTATTTTGAAGTAAAAAAACAAAACGGGGGCAGTGCCTGTGGCTCAAAGGAGTAGGGTGACGGCCCCATATACTGGAGGTGGTGGGTTCAAACCCAGCCCCAGTCAAAAACTGCAAAAAAACCCCCTCCAAAACAAAAACAAACAAAAAACGGAAACAAATACAATATTTAAAATGAAAAAAGGCGCCCACTATCTACAAAAAAACCCTACAAAATTCATAAAACAGGTCCCTCATAAACAAAGAAAAAGGCCCTACTAACTGCAAAATAAAAAAAAATAGACCTCCTAACTTCAAAAAAAAAAAAAAAAAATCCTAACTTGTTCTTACCTCGGTCCTCAGGCAGCAGCAGGCTCTGCACAGGCAAGCTCATGACTCCTCTAATCACGAGTCTCACCTGAGATTGAGAGGAGGAGTCGAGAGACAGAGAAGAGGAGGGGAGTCAAGCAGGACAGGCACCTGCAGCAAAAACACCCAGTGGGCCATAGCTTGAGGCCCCCTGGTATAAAACATCAACTTCTTTCCAATCCTGCTGTTCATTTAGTCATTTGCCCAAGTGAGCTAGCAGAGGCAAGAAGCCACCTGCCCACAGTGACCTGACTTGGCAGACCCAGCGTCAGGACTCAAACCCAGGACTCCTGGCTCCAAGCTCTGGCACATCCTAGAAGTACAAGAGAATGTCAATGTACTCCAGGCTACAGACTCAAAGTAAGAATACAGAAACCAACAGTCCAAAGATAGGGAAACTAAGAAAAAAACACAAAATTAACTAACTGGTCACTGACAAAAGAGAAACACAGGTTTTAAAATGCATGGCCAGGGTGTGTGCTAGTTTGTTAGGGCTGACTCCATTTCAGCTTCCTGGGGGAAAAAATTCCTGTGACTTGAAACTCTGAAAGGACAGAAGTTATCACAGGTGTCATATGGCTCAAAGTGGGGCCAGGGAAATCTATACTAGGGAAGTAAAAGAAAATAAAATGTTTCTTGGGAACTTCATTCAAAACCACTATTTGCTTAATTTCATTAAAGTGCATAAAAGGCACAAAATATACTTATTAGGAGATAAATAATCCAAAATGGAGCAACTGATCTAATTAGAAACTGTCTTTGTTGACCCCTGAAAGCACCTGAGGTCAAAGGCAGAGCCTAGCTCTTTCCCTGCTCCCTGGGTGTGGAAGTTGGTTTGGACACTTGAGGACACACACAGCAGGAGTTCTGCTCTCCTCTCTCCAAACCCGTAGCTCCTGTGTGACCAAGGTGGAACATTCCGAGGCTTCTGTAACCTCCCCCAGCAAGCCTCTCCTGGGCCATTTGACTTTGGGATGAAAATACAGTTTTGTTGTTTTTTGTTTTTTTTTTGTAGAGACAGAGTCTCATTTTATCGCCCTTGGTAGAGTGCCCTGGCGTCACACAGCTCACAGCAACCTCCAACTCCTGGGCTTAGGCGATTCTCTTGCCTCAGCCTCCCGAGTAGCTGGGATTACAGGCACCTGCCACAACGCCCAGCTATTTTTCTGTTTTTGCAGTTCAGCTGAGGCTGTATTTGAACCCGCCACCTTCGGTATATGGGGCCAGTGCCCTACTCGATGAGCCACAGGCGCCACCCCATAATTTTTGTTTTTAAAGAGGTCCTTTACCTCCTTTGTTAGGTACACTCCTAGGTATTTCATTTTCTTTGAAGCTATGGTGAAGGGAGTTGTGTCCTTAATTAGCCTCTCATCTTGGATGTTATTGGCATATGCAAAGGCTACTGACGTATGGACATCGATTTTTATATCCTAAGACATTAGTATATTTTTTGATGACTTGCAGGAGTCTTGTGGTTGAGTCTTTGGGATTCTCTAAGTATAAGATCATATCGTCAGCAAAGAGAGTCAGTTTGACCTCCTCTGCTCCCATTTGGATGCCCTTTATTTCCTTGTCTTGCCTTAATGTATTGGCTAGAACGTCTAGCACTATGTTGAATCATATTGGTGACAGAGGACAACCTTGTCTGGTTCCAGTTCTAAGTGGAAAAGCTTTCAGTTTTACTTCATTCAGTAAAATATTAGCTGTGGGTTTGTCATAGAGAGCTTTTTTGTTTGTTTTTTTTGAGACAGAGTCTCAAGCTGTCACCCTGGATAGAGTGCGGTAGCTTCACAGCTCACAGCAACCTCCAATTCCTGGGCTCAAGCAAGTCTCTTGCCTCAGTCTCCCAAGTAGCTGCACCCACCACAACGCCCGGCCATTTTTTGGTTGCAGCTGTCGTTGTTTGGCAGGCCCAGGCTGGATTCGAACCCACTAGCGCAGGTGTACGTGGCTGGCGCCTTAGCCCGTTGAGCCACAGGTGCTGAGGCTGTCATATATAACTTTGGTCAGTTTAAGAAATGTGCCACCGATTTGGTGCCCATAGCACAGTGGTTATGGTGCCTGCCACATACATTGAAGTTGGCGGGTTCAAACTGGACCCGGGCCAGGTAATCAACAATGACAATTGCAACAAAAAGTAGCCAGGCGTTGTGGCGGGTGCCTGTAGTCTCAGCTACATGGGAGGCTGAGGTAAGAGAATCTCTTGAGCCCAAGCGTTAGAGGTTGCTGTGAGCTATGACGCCAGGGCACTCTATCAGGGACGACAAAGTAAGACTCTGTCTCAAAAAACTAAAAAAAAAAAAAAAAAAAAACCAAAGAAATGTGCCACCTATGCCTATACTCTTCAGTGTTCTAATTAGAAAAGGATGCTGGATTTTATCAGATGCTTTTTCTGCATCTATGGAGAGGATCATAAGGTCTTTGTTTTTGCTTCTGTTGGTATGATGAATCATATCTCTGGGATGAAACCTACTTGATCATGATGTATGACTTTTTTGATAAGCTGTAATCTATTAGCCAGGATTTTGTTGAGAATTTTTGCATCTTTATTCGTTAGTGAAATTGGTCTGAAGTTCTCCTTTTTAGTTGGGTCTTTTCCTGGTCTTGGTATCAGGGTGATGTTTGCTTCATAGAATGTGTTAGGGAAGATTCCTTCCTCCTCAATTTTTTTTTTTTTTTGAGATAGAGCCTCAAGCTGTCACCCTGGATAGAGTGCTGTGGCATCATAGCTCACAGCAACCTCCAATTCCTGGGCTCAAGCGAGTCTCCTGTCTCCGCCTCCCAAGTAGCTGGGACTACAGGTGCCCGCCACAATGCCCAGCCATTTTTTGGTTGCAGCCGTCATTGTTGTTTGGCAGGCCCGGGGGCTAGATTTGAACCCGCCAGCTCAGGTGTACGTGGCTGGCGCCTTAGCCTATTGAACCACGGGCACCGAGCCCCTCCTCAATTTTTTTGAATAATTTCTGCAGTATGGAAATAAGCTCATCTTTGAAGTGTTGATAAAATTCTGGTGTGAAGCCATCTAGACCAGGGCATTTATTTGTTGGGAGTTTTTTTTTCATTGTTTCTTTGATCTCAGTGCTTGAAATTGGTCTGCTTAGGAGACCTATTTCTTCCTGACTAAGCCTAGGGAGAGGGTGTGATTCCAAATATTGATCCATTTCCTTCACATTGTCAAATTTCTGGGAATAGAGGATTTTTGTTTTGTTTTGTTTTTGAGACAGAGTCTCAAGCTGTCGTCCTGGGTAGAGTGCTATGGCATCACAGCAACCTCCAATTCCTGGGCTCAAGCGAGTCTCTTGCCTCTGCCTCCCACGTAGCTGGGACTACAGGCGCCCGCCACAACGCCCGGCCATTTTTTGGTTGCAGCCGTCATTGTTGTTTGGCAGGCCCGAGCTGGATTCGAATCCGCCAGCTCAGGTGTATGTGGCTGGCACCTTAGCCCGTTGAGCCACAGGGGCCCGGCCTAGTTTTTCTATTTTTAGTAGAGATAACTTCTTACTCTTGCTCAGGCTGGTCTCATACTCCTGAGCTCAGGTGATATACCGGTGTTGGTCTCTCAGAGTGCGGGGATTACAGGTGTGAGCCACCATACCTGGCCAGACCTTACCCTAATACCATATCAGATTAGAAAATCACTGCCCAAGACGCAACTGTCACAGCTTGCTGTGGCTCCTCC
>CAUYON010064699.1:0-29968 GCA_963573935.1 Arctocebus calabarensis | reverse complement strand
AACAGCCAGTAAGGAGAGCTGCTCTCCAGGGTTCCGGAGGTGACAAGCAGCAGAATGAGTGGAGACTCATGATGGGGTCAGAGAGAACAATGAGGGAAAGCCCTGAGCAGGGAGGAGCGGCTTCAGAAGGCCCAGGACTCACTGCTTCCCCACTCTGCTAGAGGAAGCTGGGCCTTGAAGGTGGGGAGGCTGCCATGCGAGTTTGTGTCAATGATCCTCTCACAATGTGGTACCCAGAATCTGTGTGATCAGCCAGAAATGAAGAGGCAAAGGTGACATGAATAAGCGTTTCTTCGGGTCATTTGGTCTGTGAGTAATTATGTTTGCATGTGGAAGAAAAAACACAAATTTTATTTTTTCTGGTGAGGTCGGTGAACACAGTTCTCAGAGGCAGGGCACAGTGGCTCATGCCTGTAATCCAGGCACACTGGGAGGTGGAGGTGGGAGGATTGCTTGAGCTCAGGAGTTTCAGACCATCCTGAGCAAGCGGACGCCCTGTCTCTACTAAAAATAGAAAAAACTAGCCTGGCCTGGTGGCAGGTGCCTGTAGTCCCATCACTTGAGCCCAGGTGTTTGAAGTTGCTGTGAGATATATGATGCTACAACACTCTACCCAGGGCGACTAAGCAAGGCACTGTCTCAAAAACAAAAAGCAGAAGAAAAAAAAAAAAAGAAAGAAAGTAAAAAAGAAATTAGTTCTCAGAATAGACTTCTTTAAGTGTCTGGTTCCTCTTTCTTGCCTTCCGATTTGTTCCTCTACCCTTTGAATTCCCACTTTTATCACATCTGCTAGCATTCGTTTAACGCTGTGATTCTCACCATGCTGAGCCTGGGGATTGGGTCTGTGTGGACTGAGTAGCCCCCACATTGCAATTTCAGTTCTCATGAGGTCTCTTTAAGGGGTGTTACATGTTTGGTGCTTCTGCTTTCACCAAGTTGAGCGATAGGAAGGAGATATAATCTATCGCCATACTTGATTTTCGTTTAATAATATTTTAAGGAAGCCCTGAAACAGATTTTCTGGTGAAAAACAGAGGACTCTTCTGAATATGGCTTCAAAAATCACTTGTTCTGGAGTGAGGTTCAAATATGGATGCACATTCTTTGGCACCAACTCAGACTCCCCTACAGGTAAGAACCCTTTCCTGGTTGTCAGAATTAATGACAAGATGAAGGATGGAGAGAGGGTTTATAAACAAAGCATAGGTGGTGTCAAAAACTGGCCATGTCCCCAAACTGGCCATGTTTGGGGAACAGGAAAGTCCCAGAAGTCTCAGTTGCCTGTAGATAAGCATGAAGGGGTCGTACAGTTGTATAGTGGGGAAGAAAGGATTTGTGATGCTGTTTTTAGTCCCAACTCTGCTGACTATAAGAAAACAGGTGTGAGAAATTAACTATATTCCTGACCCAAGGTGAGTGCTCTGATGCTGAGATGCTGTCGTCCTGTGTTTTCCTAGGCTGAGTTAGTCTGAAGTTACAGCCTCTCCCCTCAGATGGAGGGGTGACGGCTGAGTATGCGGGATTTGTGTTTTGATTAGAGGGTAAGGGTGTGAGTGCCGAGTGATGGGACTGTGTTTGTTAGTACGGAAGTGGAACAAAAGATCATTCCAAATGAAAGACTACAAAGTCCTAAACAAAAGTTCCTTAAATCTCCAGGGAAATTTTTCTGAAATCAGAAAATCTATGGCATGTTTCATCTCTAAGACAGATTCAATTAATTTGGGAGTACATAAAGGCACTTTGGGTGGCATATGTGAGCTCTCAGAAGAGAGTAAAAATTCATGTAGAGTACAAGAAGCTATTGGAGGGAGGGAGTCAGGATGCTAATAGTTCCTGAAACACCTCTGTGGAGGTATCACAAGAACTTAGGAAAATTGTTTTTTCTTCTTAAAAACTTTGTGTAATTTTATTATATAAATAACAATGATTATTATAGGAAAAAAATCCAAAAACAACAGAAATTTAAATTATACTCTTATTATTTAGAGAAAACTATAGTTTTCATTTTAGTGTATATCCTTCCACCTGTAAGTATATATTAGTGTGGATATGTATTTTTCTAAAAAATCACTGGCTTGGGCTCAGCGCCTGTGGCTCAGCGGGCTTAGGTGCCAGCCACGTACACCTGAGCTGGCGGGTTCGAATCCACCCTGGGCCCACCAAACAACAATGATGGCTGCAACCAAAAAATGGCCGGGCGTTGTGGCGGGTGCCTGTAGTTCCAGCTACTTGGGAGGCGGAGGCAAGAGACTCGCTTGAGCCCAGGAGTTGGAGGTTGCTGTGAGCTGTGATGCTACAGCACTCTATCCAGGGTGAAAACTTGAGGCTCTGTCTCAAAAAAAAAAAAAAATCAACTGGCTTGGCGCCCATAGCTCAGTAGTTAGGGCCCAGCCACATACATCAAGGCTGACTGATTCAAACCCAGCCCAGGCCTGCTAAATAACGATGACAAATTTTTTTGCCTGGCAACAAAAAAATAGGCAGGCATTGTGGTGGGCTACTTAGGAGGTTGAGGCAAAATAATTACTTTTTTTTTTTTTTTGAGACAGAGCCTCAAGCTGTCACCCTGGATAGAGTGCTGTGGCATCACAGCTCACAGCAATCTCCAATTCCTGGGCTCAAGTGAGTCTTCTGCCTCTGCCTCCCAAGTAGCTGGAACTACAGGCGCCGGCCACAACACCCAGCCATTTTTTGGTTGCAGCCGTCATTGTTGTTTGGCGGGCCCAGGCTGGATTCGAACCCGCCAGCTCAGGTGTATGTGGCTGGTGCCTTAGCCCGTTGAGCCACAGCTGGCAAAAGAATTACTTAAGCCCAAGAGTTTGAGGTTGCTGTGAGCTGTGACAACACAGCACTCTACCTCAGGCAACATAGTAAGACTCTGTCTCGAAAAATATATATAAAATAAAACATAAATAAATAAAATAAAATAATAAAATAAAAATGAAATCATATTATATAGTACTGAGATTCTCCCCCCCACTCCCAGTATGAGATAGTGACTGAAAAGGTGGACTTTGATTATAAATGTTTACCTTCTATAGCATTATTATTATTTATTTTTTTTTTTTTTAGAGACAGGGTCTCATTCTATTACCCTCAGTAGAGTGCTGTGGCTTCACAGCCCACAGCAACCTCCAGCTCTTCAGCTCAGGAAATTCTCTTGCCTCAGCTTCCTGAGTAGCTGGGACTACAGGCACTGGCCACATCATTCAGCTATTTTTTTGTTGCAGTTTGGTCAGGGTCAGGTTTGAAGCTGCTACCCTTGGTATATGGGGCCGGCGCCCTACCCACTGAGCCATAGGCGCTACCCAACTGCTATAGCATTTTTAAAAGTAAAGTTGGAAATATTCTAAAAGATTATTTAAATATATAATGAAATAGTATTGAACCATGATATGAAGCGTTAACATATATAATGTGTTATGAAAAATGTTCATGAGCCAGTGTAGCATAGTAGGTGAATTGCTGCCTTTTTGGCTCTTAGAACTGATCAAAGAGGGTTTACCTCAGAAAATCAGATTTCCTGATGCGTCAATTGTTAGAAAATGTACATATATTATATATCTGCATTTTGAAAATTGCTGGTGGGATATATACCAAATGATAGGTAAAACAGTCATGTTCCAGGGTAGGAATTTGTGCTTCTCTGTATTTTCTAAAGTTTCTACAATGAACATTATCATTTCCTTCCTATTCTCATAGTATTTCAAATGTCGTACTATTAGTAATTGTGTGTTATCCGAGAAAAGAGAGAAGAAGAAGAGGAAGAGCAAGTAAGGACAGAATTTATTGTTGATAAAACTCATTTGGTTTCTCCTTCAGCTCCCAAGAAAAGAACCATCCCTCAGAAAAGTAAACTCGGTTCTCACAAGCTGGTTTGTGCCTCACTGCTGATACTTTTCCTGCTATTGAAAATCTCATTCTTCATTGCTTTTATCAGTAAGTATGTCAGCCCAATCAATAAGCCATGTCTGCCTTGCACGAAGAGAACCTATCTGTTAGAAACTGACATTTAAAAATGAGTTTATCCAGAAATCTGAAATACAATTTTCTCAGGGAGACATAATTCATGTAAATCCACTGGAAATTTTACTCTTTATTTGTCTTTAGTTACTCACTTGTAAAATGAAAAAATCCATTCTCTTTAGAGAAATTACAGAGTAAGAGTGTTTGTGCATGTGTGTGTGTTTGTGTTGTAAAGTGAAACCTCTGGACTTTCTATACTAGACATTGTGAGAGGACGAATCTACATTTCTGTAGCAGCATTTATAAGGCCAGTCCTGCTTGAGTGCACACTTATATTTTGAGATGAGCAGGTGGAGAAGAAGAACTTGGGAACAATATTTTGAGAAGAGTTCACCATTGAATTTCATTCTAATTATTATTATTATTTATTTATTTATTTATTTATTTATTTATTTTGAGACAGAGCCTCAAGCTGTCACCCTGGATAGAGTGCTGTGGCATCACAGCCCATAGTAACCTCCAATTCCTGGGCTCAAGCAAGTCTCCTGCCTCTGCCTCCCAAGTAGCTGTGCCTGCCTACACAGGCACCCGCCACAGCCATTTTCTGGTTGCAGCCGTCATTGTTGTTTGGCGGGCCGGGGCTGGATTCAAACCCCCCAGCTCAGGTGAACGTGGCTGGCGCCTTAGCCGCTTGAGCCACAGGCGCCGAGCTGAATTTCACTCTAATTATTTGTGTCCTGCCCAAGACTGGGTGAGATCTAAAAGCCAATTTAGTGGGCAGCACCTGTGGCTCAGTGAGTGGGGCTCCGGCCCCATATACCTAGGGTAGCGGATTCAAACCTGATCCCGGCCAAACTGCAACAAAAAAAATAGCCAGGCATTGTGGCAGGTGCTTGTAGTCCCAGTTACTCAGGAGGCCGAGGCAAGAGAATCGCCTAAGCCCAAGAGCTGGACGTTGCTGTGAGCTGTGACGCCTTGGCACTCTACCCAGGGCGATAAAGTGAGACTCTGTCTCTAAAAAAAAATAAATAAAAGCCAATTTAGCAATATAGGTAGGTTGCTGCATATCTTTGGCTTTTAGAACTTACCAAAATGTTAAAAGGAATAGCACTAGGATATATTTGGGCAGATATTTTATTCATTCATTTGACCATTCAGTAGGTAGTAATGGCCATTTCCTACATGTCAGGCCCTGAGCCAGACAGAGTCCAGAGACACAGCCCCTGGTCTCCAGAAATTTAAAGAACAGTTAAAGAACTCGTAGTTGCCACGTTGTATGGTAACTTTTGGGGAGGTAAGAAGTAAACATAGAGGGTGACATTTATAGCTGTGTCTACCAAAAATGATAGATACGACAGACACAGAATTTGGGGAACTGTAAGGATGCATGACTGGAGCACACAGTGCTAAGAGGACTTAGAGAGGAAGTTGTAGGTGGGAGAAATAAACAGAACTCAGGTCCTGAAGAGCGCTGTATGCCATTATAAAGAATGTGGGGTTTTCCCCCCAACAGTTATTTTATCAAGTATCTTTTCCTGATTATTAAACCAATCTAAAATTTAATGGAGTAAAACAGAAGCTATTTATTTCGCTCATAGTTCTGAGCTTGGCAACTTAGACTGGCATCAACTGGGAGGTTCCTCTGGTCCCGGCTTACCTCACTCATGCTTATGTAGTCAGGTACCACTTACGAGCAACTTCTCTTCTGGGGAAGAGGATAGCGGCTGGAATGACAAGCAATTTGGCCAAATTTCTCTTCTCATTCATTAGTCTACACTGAGATTATTCAAGAGGAAACTTCCAAGACTGAGAACGGAAGTCAGCAAGGCCTCTTGAAATCTCAATTTGGTACTAGCACAGATGGCTTCTACACATTCTGTTGGCCAAAGGAAATCTTAAAGGCAACCCAGATTTAAGGGATGGGGAAACAGACATGTTTCTTTTGTTGTTGTTGTTCCTCCCTTCCTCCCCTCTTTCTCTCTTCCCTCTCTCCTCCCCTCCCTCTTTCCCTCTGTCATGTTTCTCCCTCCCTTCCTTCTTCCCTTCTTCTTTCCCTCTGTCTCTTTCCCTTCCCTTCCCTTTCTTTTCCTTCCTTTCATTTGAGACTGAGTGTCATCCTGGCTGGGATGCAGTGGCATGATCACAGCTCACGGCGCCCTCAAACTCTCGGGCTCAAACAATCCACCCAGCCTCTAAAGGGCTGGGATTACAGGCATGAGCCACCACCCAGCCAGACCCTATTACTTTTTCTCTTTTTTTAGAGACACAGTGTCACTAAGTCACCCTGAGGTTGAGTGTTCTGGCATCATAGCTCACAGCAACCTCAAACTTTTGGGCTCAAGTGATTCTCTTGTCGCAACTTGCTGAGTAACAGGGACTACAGGTGCCTGCCACAATACCAGGCTGTTTTATTTTTTTTTGGAGACGAGGTCTAACTCAGGCTGGTCTCAAACTCCTGACCTCAGGCGATCCACCCACCTCGGCCTCCTAGAATGCAAGGATTATAGGTGTGAGCCCCTGCGCTGGACCCAGACCCTATTACTTGATTGAAGAAGCGGGAAAATCATAGTGCAAAGGAGTGTGGATAAAAGGAATGTTAAAAATTGTGGCCATTTTTACAATGTGTTACAGATGTGGACAGACGGCAAATTTTTTTTTTTTTTTGAGACAGAGTCTTACTGTTTTGCCTGAGTAGAGTGCTATGGCGTCATAGCTTACAGCAACCTCAAACTCTTGGGCTTAAGTGATTCTCTTGCCTCAGCCTCCCAAGTAGCCAGGACTACAGGTGCCCATCACAATGCCCAGCTATTTTTTGGTTGCAGTTGTTATTGTTGTTTAGAAAGCCTGGGTTGAGCTTGAACCTGCCAGCTTTGGTGTATGTGGCCAGTACCCTACTCACTGAGCTATGAGCACCGAGCTGAGACTGCAGAATTTTAAAACAGAGAATTTATATAATCAAAGTTGCCTTATGGAAATACACTTAATAAACAAGTATGGAGAATGGATATATGTGGACAAAATATGAGGCACAGAGAGAAGTTAAAGGCTAATTCACAAATCCAACTGAGAAATAGTGAGAGCCAGGTATATGGCAGGTGTTAGTGAAGAAAGAGAAGAGGAGGAAGCTTTAAATAATGAAGGGAATAGATGTTTGACGAGTATCTAGATCTGGGGGAAAAGGGACCAAGAAAAGTAAAATGTGGCTCTAATATTTTGACTTGGTAAACTCAGAAATATAAAGTCTTTCTTTTTTCTTTTTCTTTTCTTTCAATTTTTTATTTTTTGGAGACAGAATCTCACTTTATCACCCTGTCATGGCATCATAGCTCACAGCAACCTTAAACTCTTGGTCTCAAGTGATCCTCTTGTCTAAGCTTCCCAAGTAGCTGGGACTATAGGTGCCCACCACAACACCCAGCTATTTTTTTTTTCTAGAAACAGGGTCTCACTTTTGCTCAGGTTGGTCTCAAACTCATGAGCTCAAGCAATCCATGCACCTTGGCCACCCAGAGCGCTTGGATTAGAGGTGTGAGACACTGTGCCTGCCCAGAAAGAAAGTTTTTCAAAGAGATGGACAATATACATGCATAGCAGGTTTGGGGTGAAAGATAGCGATTTAAGATTTGGACATGTTGAGTTTTATATAACTGTGGGACCCTCAAATGGACACAACTGGTGGGGGGATAGATTTGTCTGATTTTCTGAGAGAGGTCTGAGCTTAGGGTGTTATTTACACAGAGATAGCAGGTGATAGCAGGTGAAGCCATATATGACATCACTCAGAGTTTAGTAAGAGAAGGAAGGATGAGGATGGAGCTCTCAGAAATGTTACATTTCAAAAGAGCTGGATGGAAGAAGAGGCGCTTATAAAAGAGAGTAAGAAGCAATAGGAAGAAAGGAAAGGCAAACACAGCAAAGAGTAGTGTCCTAAAGAACTAAGAGGGGAGAGAGCTGGGGTCAAATAGGAAGATGACTAATAAGTGGGCCTAGGATGTTACCAATAATCCTTTTCAACAATGGTGCTGTGAAGCAGTTTAAGCAAAAGTCAGCGTGAGACGGGTCAAGGAACAAATGAAATGTAAAGAGGAACAAGGGAGAATTGATTTTGTAGGGGAAGAGGTAGGTTTGTTTTATTGTATTTTATTTTATTTTTTGTGACAGAGTCTCAAGCTGTTGCCCTGGGTAGAGTGCTGTGACGTCAGAGCTCACAGCAACATCAAACTCTCATGCTCAAGCGATTCTCCTGCCCCAGCCTCCCTAGTAGCTGGGGCCATAGGTGCCTGCCACAACACCCAGCACTTTTGTTGTAGTTGTCATTGTTGTTTTAGCTGGCCAGGGCTTGGTTCTTACCTGCCAGCCTTAGTGCATGTGGCCAGCGCTGTAACCACTTAGCTATAGGGGCTGCCATGGTAGGTTTGTTTTATTTTATTTTATTTTATTATTATTATTTTTTTGTTATAGAGCCTCAAGCTGTCACCCTGGATAGATTCAAACCCACCTGCTCAGGTGTACGTGGCTGGCGCCTTAGCCCGTTGAGCCACGGGTGCCAAGCCGGTAGATTTGTTTTAAATTGGAAGAGACATGTGAATGTTGTTGGGCCCAGGAGTAGGAGCTAGTTGGAAAGGAGAGAATAAAGGAAAGAGAAGAGGATACTTTATTTTTATTTTTTTGAATTTTAATAATATATTTTATTTAACCCAATGTACCCAAAATATTGCATCACATGTATAAAAAAGTTATTGAGATATTTTACATTCTCTTTTTTTTTTTTTTTGGCGACAGAGCCTCAAGCTGTCACCCTGGATAGAGTGCCATGGCATCACAGCTCACAGCAACCTCCAATTCCTGGGCTCAAGCGAGTCTCCTGCCTCTGCCTCCCAAGTAGTTGGGACTACAGGCGCCCGCCACAACACCCGGCCATTTTTGGGGGGCTGCAGCCGTCATTGTTGTTTGGCAGCCCGGGCTGGATTCGAACCCACCAGCTCAGATGTACGTGGCTGGCGCCTTAGCCCGTTGAGCCACGGGCTCCGAGCCTATATTTTACATTCTTCTTTGCACACTAAGCCTTACAAGTCTGGTTAGAAGTCTTAGAAGTCTTGTGTTTACACTCGCAGTGCGTCCGTCACAGTTCCAACTAGCCTTGTTACCAGAGCTCAGCCATAGGTGGGCAGCGGCTACACATTGGACAGCACAGGTCTAGGAGGCATCGAACAAGGACCACAAATGGAGGAAAGGGCTGTTGCATGGGCGGTGCCTGTGGCTCAGTGAGTAGGGCGCCGGCCCCATATACCAAGGGTGGTGGGTTCAAACCCAGCCTTGGCTGAACTGCAACAAAAAAATAACTGTGCGTTGTGGCGGGCGCCTGTAGTCCCAGTTACTCGGGAAGCTGAGACAAGAGAATGGCCTAAGCCCAGGAACTGGAGGTTGCTGTGAGCTATGAAACCATAGCACTCTACCAACGGTGACAAAGTGAGACTCTGCCTCTTAAAAAAAAAAAAAAAAGAAAGAAAGGGCTGTTGCCCTGAGCTCCTCAGGACTGCCCAAGGTCTAGGAAGCCCTCTCCCTTCTGCCCCAGCAGTAGGTCTCTTTGGAGTACCTTTTAAAAGGCCTTCATAAAAGCAAAACTCTTTCCAAAAGGAGAATACAGTGGTGGTGGTGGCGGCGGTGGGACCTTCAGCTAGTCTGCTGGAGCCAATGTCGGGGGGAAGGAAGGGTGGACAGGTTAGATGGCAGGGGAAAGAACATCAAAATGCCTCATTTCAAATAAAAAAGAAAACAGCAGTCTATATATTAGTTGTTTGTTTTGGTTCAGTACAAACAGAATAAAAAGTCATTGCTTTTGATGGTCAGCAAACACCCAATTCTGAAGAGCAGAGGTGATGCCCAGCAGGTGGATTAGGGCCCCCAGTGGTTGGGGGGTGCCTGGCTTTGTGGCCCCCTCCCAAGAGGCAGAGAGCACAGTTTAGGTAGTGTAAGCCTTTTTCCTTTTATTTAGAATAATCTTATTTTTTTCTTTAAGTGATTTCCCCACTCCCAATTTGGGCCAGTACAGATTACATGAAAACTGGCACACCTATTGGCTGGAATACAGATGAACCAAATGAGGATTTAAAATCATTCTGAGCAAAAAGTAGAACAGAAAGAAAAACAGAATCTCCTAGCACTTCCCCCAAGGTTTCACTCTCCCGCCACACACACTCTCCAAAGGACTGCTACAGATCCAGCTTCTTGGCTTTGTTGTAGAGGGAATCCACTACTTTGCTCGTGTTCTGAATTGTTTCCAGAGCAGCTTCATAAGTTTTATCTACTGGGGTTCATTGAAAATAATCAGGACACCCTACCCCTGGTCCAAAATCCCATGAAATTTCTTGTCAAGGATCATCTGGGATAATTTCCTTTCCACGTCGCCCTTGGAGAGTTTGATGAGACTAGATATGTGTACAATCTGTACTCGGGAAAAAGGCTCAATGACTCGAATCAGATTCTGTTCCAGTAAGTTATCATACAACTTGGCCAAGTGTGTGCTGATGATTGGGTCATCCCGGAGCTCTGCCCGGTCATCTGTCAGGGCCTTTTCAAAATCTGCCAGTGATCTGTTCTTGCTCGCCTGAGCCACGCATTTTAATGCTTCTGTCTGCCTCCCTGCATACCGAAGGGCAAGCTTCCTGCTCACCAAAGCCTGGACATCTTCTGGGGTGTTCAGCATGATTTTGCACAGCAACCTGTATTTCAGAGATGTAATGGCCTTGGGGCTATCAATGGCATCATAACCTTCAAATGCCTCATAGAAGTATGAGTGTGCAATTTTCCAGTCCTTTTCCTCTGCTGCATGGGTAATACCTGACTGCATGTCTAAGGTGGCCTGCAATTTCGGGGGGCAATAGATGGCATTTGCTGTGGTTCCAGCAGAGGTTAAGGCAGCTCAGGCTTTCGGCAAGTTGCTCAGGGCATGGTATATTTTGCTTTCTAAAAGCTGTACTTCTACCAAAAGCACTTTATCATCCATCTTTTTCAACTCCCGCAACAGCTGAGAACCCAAATGTAATGCATCCTGGTACTTCCTGGTATCAAAGTACAAAGACACAAGTGTTGCCTCCAAAGCGTGGCATGAGAAAGTCCTTTTCTCTGATTTGGCCCATTCAATGTACTCTCAACCTCCTGCCCTGTAGCTGCTCCATATCAAGAAACAGATCAAGAAGAGATTGGACCAGACTGGCTGCTCTAGCCTCAAGAAGGGTCGTACATAGCTTCAGGAGTCCTCCAAGCTCTGCAGCTTGTCCAGTCTTTGCCAGAAGAGACCCCAGTTCCAGGATGCTCTGCTCCTTGACCTGCACTGCCTCCTCATCATTTTCTTGAATATCACGCTTCACGATGGAGGGGAAGATGTCGATGGAGGCCTCTCGATCAGTGCTGATGGAGGACTCTCTGGAACTCCACTACCGCTGACACTGCCATATTATCGCTCTCAAACCGTCCCCAGCCATAGCGCCCTTTTTAAATTTTTTTTATTTTTTTGAGGTATAGCCTTAAGCTGTCACCCTAGGTAGAGTGCCGTGGCATCACAGCTCTCAGCAACCTCCAACTCCTGGGTTCAAGCAATTTCTCCTGCCTCCGCCTCCCAAGAAGCTGGACAGGCACCCGCCACAACGCCCAGCTATTTTTTGGTTGCAGCCATCATTGTTGTTTGGCAGGCCCGGGCTGGATTCAAACCTGCCAGCTCAGGTGTATGTGGCTGGCACCCTAGCTTGAGCCACAGGCGCTGAGCCAAGAGGATACTTTTGTTGGTGTGATCCATTTTTTGATTCTTTTTAAAATTCTCCAATCTGCAGGATAGCCCAGAACTTCTCAGAATTAGCTAATTCTTTTTTTTTTTTGAGACCGAGTCTCCCTATGTCGCCCTCTGTAGAGTCATGTGATATCACAGTTCACAGCAACTCAAACTCTTGGGCTTAAGTGATTCTCTTGCCTCAGTCTCCCAAGTGGCTGAGATTACAGGCACTTACCACAACACTGGGCTATTTTTTTGTTGCAGTTGTCATTATTGTTTAGCTGGCCTGGGCCGAGTTCGGACCCGCCACCCTTGGTGTGTGTGGCTGGTGCTGTAACCACAGTGCTACGGGTGCCGAGCCAGAATTAGCTAATTCTTCTCTATCCAACCCGCTGCAGATTCTCAGCTACGCACAACCTTGAATTCAAGTGTTCTTCTGCCTTCCGTCATCTTCCCCCTCCCAAGACTTAGCTCTGCTGGCATCTCACATTAAGTATTAAAGGAGAATAAGAAAAAGCCCCCTCAGACCCCTTATGTTGGAGTTTGGCCAGTTCCTTATGGTGGAACTGCCGTGTCCTCTGTCCTCTGCTGATCTCTCAGCTATTCCTGGAGACATCTGTGGTTTCCAAGTAGGAAATATTTTCCAGTCGGGATCCCTCTCCTCTCCTCAAGTAAAGAATGTAGAAAAAAATAACAACTTAGAGCAAAGTCATAAGGGTAGCAGGGAAACGAATGGTCTTTATTCTTTTTTCTAGTTTCCTTTGAAAAATGTTCTCAGCTTCCTGACCAAAAAAATACTACAAAGGAGATGATTCATACAACATTGGAGTGTGTGAAAAATAATTTGACCATCACAGGTAAAAATGAATGTACCTAGAATTCAGTTGCTGTCTCTGCTATGTAAGGATCCCAAATCACTATTTCCAATAAGATTCCTGGAAATAGAGGCTTAATTGTGAAAAAGATACCTTGCTTTACAATTTCTTCTGCCTTTGTTTCTTTCCAAACTTTCTGTGCAAATTGCACTGTTTTCACATATTAATTAAAGCCATTTGATGAAAATAATGATAATGATGATTTTGATATTGATGTAGATTAAAGTTTTAAAATGAATAGATTAATTTAGGAAGAATTTTATATTGAGAGAAAAATTGAACAGATAATGCAAGAAGACCCTATTTCTCCCTTCCTTGGCATGCACAGTATCCCATATTATTAATTTATAAGTGTGATACATTTGTTACAACTAATGAGCCAAAACTGACATATCATCAATAATTAGAGTTCACAATTTATTCAGATTTCCTTGGTTTTTACCTAATGTTTCTTTAACAGGATCTCAACCAGGGTGCCACATGACATTCTCCTGTCTCTTTAGGCTCCTCTTGGCTATGATAGTTTCTCAGACGTACCTTGGTTTTTTTTTTTTTTTGAGACAGAGCCTCAAGCTGTCACCCTGGAGTGTGTGGCATCACAGCTCACAGCAGCCTCCAATTTCTGGGCTCAAGCGAGTCTCCTGCCTCCACCTCCCAAGTAGGTGGGACTACAGGTGCCCGCCACAAGGCCCAGCCACTTTTTGGTTACAGCCATCATTGTTTGGCGGGCCAGGGCTTGATTCGAACCCTCCAGCTCAGGTGTACATGGTTAGCCCTAGCCCGTTAAGCCACAGGTGCCAAGTTACATACCTTGTTTTTGATGACCTTGACAGTTTTGAGGTTTTTTTTTTTTTGTAGAGATAGAGTGTCACTTTATTGCCCTCAGTAGAGTGCTGTGACATTACAGCTCACAGCAACCTCCAACTTCTTGGCTTAGGCGATTCTCTTGCCTCAGCCTCCTGTGTAGCTGGGACTACAGGCGCCCGCCACATGCCCGGCTATTTTTCTGTTTTGCAGTTCGGTCGAGGCGGAGTTTGAACCTGCCACCTTCCGTATATGGGACCGGTGCCCTACTCGATGAGCCACAGGCGCCGCCTGACCTTGACAGTTTTCAGGAATACTGGTCAGGCATATTATAGGATGTTCTACCTACTAGAATTTGTCTGATGTTTTTCTAAGACTTAAAATGGAGTTATTGGTTTTTGTGAGGAAGCTCACAGTTATAAAATGCTACTTTCGTCTCACCCTATTAAGAGTATATACTGTCAAAATCGTTTTAGACTATCAACCTTGATCTTAACGTTACATTTCCCAGGTTCCTCTTTCTCCATTATAAAGTTCCTCTTTTTTCTCCCCTTTCCATACTAATTTCTTTGCATAGCCCACACTTAAGAATACTGGAGTTTTGCTTGCTATCTATTAGGGTAGAGAATTGTGTTAGGGCTTCATAGAGAAACAGAATCAATAGAATGTATAGAGTGATATTTATTTATTTATTCTATCATTATTATTATTATTATTTTTAAGAGCAGAGTCTAACTTTATCACCCTTGGTAGAGTGCTGTGGTGTCACAGCTCACAGCAACCTCCAACCCCGGTGCTTATGTGATTCTCTTGGTTCAGCCTCCCAAGTAGCTGGGACTACAGGCACTGCCACAATGGTCAGCTTTTTTTTCTTTTTTTTTTGAGACAGAGCCTCAAGCTACCACCCTGGATAGAGTGCAATGGCATCACAGCTCACAGCAACCTCCAATTCCTGGGCTCAAGCGAGTCTCTTGCCTCCGCCTCCCAAGTAGCTGGGACTACAGGCGCCCGCCATAACGCCGGCCATTTTTGGGGGGTTGCAGCCATCATTGTTGTTTGGCGGGCCCAGGCTGGATTCGAACCCGCCAGCTCAAGTGTACGTGGCTGGCCCCTTAGCCCGTTGAGCCACAGGCACTGAGCCCAGCTTTTTTTTTAATTGTTGGAGTTTGGCCAGGGCCGGGTTTGAACCCACCACCCTCGGTATATGGGGCTGGTACCCCACCCACTGAGCTACAGGTGCCGCCCAGAATGTTATTTATTTTTAACAAATTGACTCATGTAGAGGCTTAAGAAGTTCACGATTGATGGCAGGGGCAGGGATGGCAGCTGGCAGAGTGGAGACTCAGGGAAGACTTGTACTGTGAGTCCAAAGATAAAACTGCTGGAGACCTAAAAGGAGCCAGTTTTGCAGAGGAAGGCCAAAGGCTCTGCTGGAGAATTTCCTCCTTCTCAGAGGAAGTCCTCCTTTTTTCTATTCAGATCTTCAACTGATTAGATGAGGTCCATTTACATTACAGAGGACAATCCATTTAATTCCAAGTTCAACAATTTTTAAAAATATTTTATTTTATTATATGTATATTTTTTTATTAAGATAGAGTCTCGGATCGGCGCCTGTGGCTCAAGTGGCTGAGATGCCAGCCACGTACACCTGAGCTGGCAGATTCGAATCCAGCCCACGCCCGCCAAACAACGATGACGGCTGCAACCAAAAAATGGCAGGCGTTGTGGTGGGCGCCTGTAGTCCCAGCTACTTGGGAGGTGGAGGCAGAAGAATGCTTGAGCCCAGGAATTGGAGGTTGCTGTGAGCTGGGATGCCACAGCACTCTATCCAGGGTGAAAGCTTGAGGCTCTCTCTCACACACACAAAAAAAGACAGAGTCTCACTTTGTCACCCTTAGTAGAGTGCTATGGTGTCATAGCTCACAACTCAGCCTCCCAGAAGCTGGGACTACATGCTCCCGCCACAGTGCCTGGCTATTTTTTGTTTGTTTGTTTAGCAGGCCTGGGCCAGGTTCGAACCCACCAGCCCTGGTGCATGTGGCCCGTGCCTTATCCTCTGAGCTGCAGGCACCAAGCCTCAACAATTTAAATATAAATCTCATAAAAAAAAAAAATCCTTATTGCACATGTGCAGTGGCAGTATCATAGCCAATGAGGTTTATCAGAGGCATAATTATTGCTAATTGAAAACATTTCCCAACACCCAGCCATGATGACTTACAATATAGTCTATGCTGACAATTTTCTTTTTTTTGTAGAAACAGAGCCTCACTTTATCACCCTCAGTAGAGTACCGAGGCATCACACTGCTCACAGCAACCTTCAACACTTGGACTTAAGTGATTCTCTTGCCTCAGCCTCCCAAGTTGCTGGGACTACAGGCATCTGCCACAACACCTGTCTATTTTTTTTGTTGTAGTTTGGCTGGGGTTGGGTTTGAACCTGCCACTCTTGGTGTATGGGGCCAGCGCCCTACCCACTGAGCCACAGGCACCGCCCTACACTGACAATTTTTAGTGGTCTCTACTAGGACTGAAAAAAAAAATCTGTATCGAAACATCTAGAATGATACCTAGGCACTGTGGCCTAGATAAATTCACTCACAGAACTAACCCTCACAGGCCAGGCACAGTGGCTCTCACCTGTAATCCTAGCACTCTGAGAGACTAAGGCAGGTAAATTGTTTAAGCTCAGGAGTTAGAGACCAGCCCTGAGCAAGAGCGAGACCCTGTCTCTGCTAAGAATAGAAAAACTACCTAGGGGTGGTGATGCATGCTGTAGTCCCAGCTACTCAGGAGACTGAGGCAAGAGGATCACTTGAGCCCAAGGGTTTGAGGTTGTTGTGAGCTATGATGATGCCACTGACTCTTCCCATGGTGATGGAATGAGATTCTTCCCCAAAAGTTAAAAAAGAAAAAAAAAAGAATTACCCATCACAGAATAAGCAACAGCTGCTTATGATGAGAAGGAATTATAGAAAGAACTCCAGGAACATGAAAAATCAGAGTAAAAGGACACCACTATAGAAAATAACTGTACACCAAAGGAAATCAATGAAAATGAGAATATTGAAATGACTCATAAAAGCTTTTAATATGGATTATAAAGAAGCTCAATGATAAAAAAGAAAATAGAAACCCAACACAAACCATAGAAAAAAGTGAGGAAATGAATGAAAATTCACCAATGAAATTGAATTATTAGAAAAAAATCAAGCTGAGCTTCTAGAAAGGAAAATTTTATTCCAGGAAATACAGAACACAGTGGAAAACCTTAAGGGTAAGCTAAATCAAGCTGGGGGAGGTGGTTCATGCCTGTAACGTTAGCACTCTGGCAGGTTAAGGTGGGTGGATTACTTGAGGACAGTTCAAGATCAGCCTAAGCAAGAGCAAAACCTCATCTCTACTAAAAATAGAAAAACTAGCCTGGCATTGTTGTGGGTCCTTGTAGTCCCAGCTACTTGGGAGGCTGAACCAAGAGAATTGCTTGAGCCCAAGAGTCTGAGATTGCTGTGAGCTATTATGCCAAGCACTGTACATAGGGTGACAGTGTAAGGCACTGACTCAAAAAAAAAGAATAGGGTAGATCAGTTGGAAGAAAGAATCTCAGAGCCAGAAGACAACATCTTTCAAGTATACAAGACAGCCAGAGAGAAAGAACAGAGAGAAATAAGAGGAACAAACAAAGTCTACAAGAAATATGGGATTATATAAAAAGGCCTAACATAAGAACCACCAGTTTTCCTGAGAGAGAAGAACAAAATAGACAAGGTCTGAAAAACCTATTTGAAGGAATACTAGAGGAAATTTCTCAGGTCTTGCTAGAAATATGTACATCTAGGTGCTAGAAGATCAATAGATTTCTGTGTGATTCATCACTAAGAGCATCGCCATAACATATAATCATCAGACTGGCCAAAGTTAACATGAAGGAGGAACTCCTATAGACTTTAAGGCAAAACCATCAGGTAATATACAAAGGAAAACCCATCAGGCTAACTGCAGATGTTGCAACTGAGACCTTACAAGTCAGAGGGACTGAGGCTCCTTTCTCAGTTTTCTCAAACAGAATAATAGCCAGACTAGAATTTTGTATCCTGGATCACTAAGTTTCTTATATCAGGGAGAAAGACTTTCTCAGACAGGCAAACACTGAGGGAATTTGTCAAGACCAGATATGCCCTGTAGGAGGTACTCAGGTCTGCATTATACACTGATCAGCAAAATATACACCCTCCAGGGCAAAATCATCCAAATGCTGAAGTTCAGAGTCCAAATACCACAATGTCGCAAGAGGTAAAACAAAGCAGTAAAGTTCTATTCAACATAATAAACAGAAATTCAGTTCTTTTATTAATTCTTTCAATATATTGTGAATGTATTGAACTCTCCTTTCAAGAGACATAGACTGATTGAATGGATTAAAAAAATACAAGCCAATTATCTGCTATCTCCAGGAAACAGAGCTAACCCACAAGGACTCATCCAGACTCAAGAAGATAAACAGCAATACCATAAGAGCTGAAGACTTCTTTTCTTTTCTTTTTTTTTTGAGACAGAGCCTCAAGCTGTCACCCTGGATAGAGTGCAATGGCATCACAGCTCACAGCAACCTCCAATTCCTGGGCTCAAGTGAGTCTCCTGCCTCAACCTCCCAAGTAGCTGGGACTACAGGCACCCGCCACAATGCCCAGCCATTTTTTTCTTTTTGGTTGTAGCTGTCATTGTTGTTTGGCAGGCCCAGGCTGGATGTGAACCTGCCAACTCAGTTGTACGTGACTGGAGCCTTAGCCTGTTGAGCCACAGGCACCAAGCCAAGAGCTGGGGACTTCAACAACTCGATAACAGAAATGGACAGAAAGCAGAAAATAAGCAAAAAATTATGGGACATAAAACCTAGAGCAAATAGGCATAAGAGACATTTACATTACATCTACCCCCCAAACTACTGAACATACATTCTTTTTTTTTTTTGAGACAAAGTCTCACTATGCTACCCTTGGTAGAGTGCTATGGCATCACAGCTCACAGCAACCTCAAACTCTTGGGCTTTACAATTGTCTTGCTTCAGCCTCCCAAGTAGCTGGGACTATAGGCACCCACCTCAAAACCCAGCTTTTTTTTTTTTTGTAGTTGCCATTGTTTGGTGGGCCCAGGCTGGGTTCAAACCTGCCAGTCTTGGTGTATGTGGCTGGCACCCTAGCCACTGAGCTATAGACGCTGAGCCATGAACATGTTCTTCTCATCAGCTCATGGAGCATTCTCCAAGATTGATCTCCTGTTAGGCCATAAAACATGTCTCAACAAATTCAAAAAAATAGAAATTATACCATGTATCATTTGAGACCACAGTTGAATAAAACTGGAAATCAACTCAAACAGAAATACTCAATTCTACATAAAATCATGGAGGCTTTTTTTTTTTAGAGACAGAGTTTCACTTTATCACCCTTGGTAGCCTGCCATGGCATCACAGCCCACAGCAACCTCCAGCTCTTGGACTTAGGCCTACTGAGTAGCTGGGGCTACAGGCATCCACCACAACGCCCAGCTATTTTTTTGTTGCAGTTTGTCTAGGGCAGGGTTCGAACCCACCACCCTTGGTATATGGGGCCAGCACCCTACCCACTGAGTCATAGACACTGCCCCTAACGTCATGGAAGTTAAACAGCCAACTACTCAAAGATTTAGGGTCCAGGGAGAAAATGAAACAGGAAGTCATAAGATTCTTTACACTAAATGACAAAGAGAGCACAAATTATCAACATCTGTGGGATGCAGCAAAAGCAGACCCAAGAGGAAAATGCATAGCCTTAAAAAATCCTACATTTAAAAAATAACAAACAGAAAGATTGCAAATCAACAATATAATGAATTATCTCAAACAATTAGAAAAGAAAGAGCAAACTAGTCCCATAGCCAGAGGAAGAAAAGAAATAACTAAGGCCAGAGCAGAACTAAATGAAATCAATAAGAAAGAATCATACAGAAGATTAGTGAACAAAAATCGGTTCTTTGAAAAGATAAAATCAACATATATCTTGATAGAATAATGAAAAACAGAATATAAAGGACCTTAATAAGCTCAATCAGAAATGAAAAAGGAGATATTACAACTGATACCACATAAAAACAAAACATCATCAAATTCTTGGAAACACACAAGCTCCCTAGGCTCAATGAGGAGGAAATAGAATTCCTAAATTGACCAATATTAAGGAATGAAATTGAAGCAGCAATAAAAACTTCAAACAAAAATTAGCCCCTTTGTGGTGTATATACACTATGAAATATGATTCAGCCTTAAAAAAAATGGAGACTTTACCTCTTTCATGTTTACATGGATGAAGCTGAAGCATATTCTTCTTAGCAAAGTATCTCAAGAATGGAAGAAAAAGTATCCAATGTACTCAGCCCTACTATGAAACCAATTTATAGCTTTCATATGAAAGCTATAGTGCAAGAAGAAGGGGAAAGAGGGGAAGTAGGGGAGGGGAGGAGGGAGAATGGGAGAAGGGAGGGTAATTGGTGAGATCACACCTATAGTGCATTTTACAAGGGTATGTGTTAAATTTACAAAACATAGAGTATAAAGTCTGAACACAATAACTAAAAAAATGCAGTGAAGGCTATATTAACCAGTTTGATGAAAATATTTCAAATGGTATATAAAACCAGCACATTGTACCACATGATTGAATTAATGTACACAGCTATGATCTAATAAAAAAAAAATTAGCCCCAGATCAGATAGTTTCATAGGAAAATTTTATGAAGAGGACCTATGAAGAGGAACTGGTACCTATACTGCAGAAATTATTTCATTACATTGAGAAGGAAAGAATCCTCACCAATTTGTTCTATGAAGCCAGTATCACCTTGATACTAAAGCCAGGAAACTAAAAACTAAACTAACAAAAAACTATAGATCAAATACCTTATGATTAGAGATGCAAAAATGCTCAATAGAATTCTAACACACCAAATTCAGAAGCACATGAAAAAAAATAATCCACCACAACCAAGTGGCTTCATTCCAAGGATGCAAGTTTGGTTCAACATATGCAAATCTATAAATGTGATTCACCATATAAACAGAAGCAAAAAGAAAGGCTATATGATTATCTCATTAATGCAGAAAGAGCCTTCCACTAAATTCAGCATTTTTCCATTATAAAAGCACTCAACAAATTAGGCATAGGAGGACCATATCACTAGATTATAAAAGCCATATATGGCAAATCCACAGTCAACATCATACTGAATAGGGAATAATTGAAAGCATTCCAGCTTAGATCTAGAACAAGACAAAGTTGCCCACTTTCACCTCTCCTATTCAACATGGTGCTGGAAGTCCTAGCCAGAACAATCAAATGCGATGGAAAACAAGGGTATCCAAAAGGGGACAGAAAAGTATCACTCTTAGCTGACAGCATGATCTTATATCTAGAAAATATCAAAGATTCTGCCAAGAGACTCCTGGAATTGATAAACAAATTAGGCAGAGTCTCAGGTTACAAAATCAGTGTGCACAAATCAATAGCCTTCCTATACAACAACACTAAGAATACAACAATAGCCTTCCTATCAACAACACACAAAGCTGAGACTCGAATCAAAGACTCAATACCTTTCACAATAGCAACAACAACAACAACAACAACAAAATACCTATGAAGATATTTAACTAAGGAGGCAAAAGACCTTTACAGGGAGAACCAGGAGTTACTAAGAAAGAAAATTACAAAGTATGTAAACAAATGGAAAAAAAAAATCATGATAATAGAACTGTGGCTTTGTGCCTGTGGCTCAAGCAGCTAAGGCGCCAGCCACATACACCTGAGCTGGCAGGTTCAAATCCAGCCCAGGCCGCCAAACAACAATGACGGTTGCAACCAAAAAATAGCCGGGTATTGTGGCAGGCACCTGTAGTCCCAGCTACTTGGGAGGTGGTGGCAGGAGAATCGCTTGAGCCCAGGAGCTGGAGGTTGCTGTGAGCTGTGATGTCACAGCACTCTACCCAGGGGGGGACGACTTGAGGCTCTGTCTCAAAAAAAAAAAAAAAAACTGACAGAATCAACATTGTTGATTTAACATGTACAAATGCTGTTAAAATGTTTGTACTCCTAGCCGGGCGCTGTGGCGGGCGCCTGTAGTCCCAGCTACTAGGGAGGCTGAGGTAAGAGAATCGCTTAAGCCCAAGAGCTGGAGGTTGCTGTGAGCAGTGTGACGCCACAGCACTCTACCCAGGGCGATAAAGTGAGACTCTGTCTCTACAAAAAAAAAAAATAAAAAATAAAATAACATACCAAATCCACCAGCTTAACAGATTGAATACTTTACTTGGTTTTAAGTACTGATGCTTGAAGATCCTTTATATATTTTATGGCTTAAGGAGAAGTTAAATTCAATTAAATATGGTTAATTTGGGACAAACTGAATACTTTTGATGCTTCTTTCATTAAATTTATCCTACATTTTATACAGAACCCTTTCAGGGGTAAAAGTATATAAACTAATTTTGAAGTTTCTTTTTAATAGAAGTTTAGTTTAAAAAGACCTTATTGATTTATGATGATAAAGAATAGTATTTGAAGACCAAGCTTGGTGGCTCATGCCTGTAATCCTAGCACTCTGGGAGGTGAGGCAGGTGGGTAGTTCACCCCGAGTTTGAGACCAGCCTCAGTAAGAGTGAGACCCCATTTCTAAAAATAGCCAGGCTGGGCTTGTGCCTGTGGCTCAAGCGGCTAAGGTGCCAGCCACATACACTTGAGCTGTTGGGTTCGAATCCAGCCTGAGCCTGCCAAACAACAATGACGGTTGGAACCAAAAAATAGCCAGGCGTTGTGGCGGGCGCCTTTAGTCCCAGCTACTTGGGAGGCGGAAGCAGGAGAATCACTTGAGCCCATGAGGTGGAGCTGTGATGCCATGGCACTAGACCCAGGGTGGCAGCTTGAGGCTCTGTCTTAAAAGAAAAAAAAATAGGCAGGCTGTAGTCCAGCTACTTATAAGGCTGAGGCAAGAGAATCACTTGAGCCCAGGAGTTTGAGATTGATGTGAGCTGTGATATCATAGCACTCTACTGAGGGCAACAAAATGAGATTCTGTCTCAAAAAGGAAAAAAAAAAATAGTGTTTGAGTAACTGGTTTAAAAATATCTTTTTTAAAATAAAATATCTTTATTAAAAGATTAAAAATATCTTTTTTAGGCTTGGTGCCTCTAGCTCAGTGAGTAGGGTGCTGGCCGCATACACCAAAAGCTGGTGGATTCAAGCCTGGCCCGGGCCTGCTAAACAACAATGACAACTGCAACCAAAAAAAAAAAAAAAATAGCCAGTTGTTATGTAGTCCCAGCTACTTGGGAGGCTAAGGCAAGAGAATCGCTTTAGCCTAAGAGTTTGAGGTTGCTGTGAGCTGTAACACCATAGCACTCTACTGAGGGCAACATCATAAAACTCTTGTCTCAAAAAAAAAAAAAAAAATTTATATATATATATGTATCTTTTCCAGACACAGTTGTAAGAGGGACTTTACCTAACAAAGGCAGTGACTTGGCACCTGTGGCTCAAGCGGCTATAGCGCCAGCCACATACACCTGAGCTGGTGGGTTAGAATCCAGCCCGGGTCAAACAAACAAAAGACAGCTGCAACCAAAAAATAGCCACGCGTTGTAGTGGGAGCCTGTAGTCCCAGCTACTTGGGAGGCAGAGGCAGGAGAATTGCTTGAGACCAGGAGCTGGAGGTTGCTGTGAGCTGTGATGCTACAGCACTCTATCCAGGGTGACAGCTTGAGGCTCTGTCTCAGAAAAACAAAAACAAAAAACCTAACAAAGGCAGTCAGTGTAACCTGGTTTCTTGTACCCTCAATGAATCTCCAACAACAACAATACACACACACACACACATATAAGATATATATATATATCTTTTCCCAGCTGGGTGTGGTGGCTCAGGCCTATATCTCAGCACTTTTTTGTTTGGTTTTGTTTTATTTGTAAGACCGAGTCTTACTTGGTTACCTTCGGTAGAGTGTCATGGCATTGTAGCTCACAGCAACCTCAAACTCTTGGGCTTAAAGGATTCTCTTGCCTCAGCCCCCAAGTAGCTGGGACTATAGGTGACCCCAATATTGCCTGGCTAATTTTTTTTAGAGATGGAGTCTTGCTCTTTGTCAGGCTGGTCTCTATTCTGTGAGCTCAGGTAATCCACCCACCTCAATCTCCCAAGTACTGGGATTACAGGTGTGAGCCACTGCACCCAGCAATCCCAGCACTTTGGAGGCTGAGGTGGGAGGATTGCTTGAGGCTAGGAGTTCAAGACCAGTGTGGGTAACATAGTAAGACCCTGTATCTACCAAAAAATATATATTTCCCTACTTATCTAAATTGTTCTGTAGTTCACCCCTAAACCAGGTTCTAGAGATTTTCCTACTTGTGCTGAATTTTTTCACCTTTTCATCCTATTTTGGAGTAAGTTTGGACCTCCTTTTCTCAAAGACAAAAATGTTTATTTTGGGCCAAAGTGACTCACACCTGTAATCCAGCAGTGGTTCACGCCTGTAATTCTAGCACTCTGGAAGGCGGAGGTGGGTGGATTGCCTGAGTTCAAGGGTTCTAGACCAGCCTGAGCCAGAGTGAGACCCTGTCTTAAAAATAGCTAGGCATTGTGGCAGGCCCCTATAGTCCCAGCAACTTGGGAAGCTGAGGCAAGAGAATCACTTGAGCCCAAGAGTCTGAGGTTGCTGTGAGATATGACGCCATAGCACTCTACCAGGGGTGACAAAGTGTTACTCTGTCTCAAAAACCAAAAATAATAATAATAATAATAAAAAGAAGTATGAGTTAGACTTCTAGTTAGCCCTATCTTAAAATTTCAGACAAAAACTCTTGCTGCTAGAATTCAATAACATTCCTTTTTGCAATCATTTTTCTTAGATTAGAAATTTTTCTGAGTTTTGACTAAATTTGCAAAAAGTCTTTTGAAAAATAAGCCTTAATTTTTTAGTATGTTGTTGACTCAACTCCAGATTTTAAGGAATTCTTTTGTAGTTTCTTAGTGGCTACATAAATGACTTTTCTTTGCCTCTTCTGATTTCTATGGGATGACTACACTGGCAGGAAATTAACTCATGCAGTTGGTACTTCAATGATTATGAAAAAGACTTCACAGAGCTCTTTTACATAATCTTCTATACGACTGACCAAAAGACAGTGTCAGGTTACATATATATACATGCACATATGGTATGACATTTCTGCTGTCAAATTCCCCCATTTTCCCTACTTCAATTGAAACACCCTAGAACAGTGGTTCTCATTCTTCCTATTGCCGGGTACTCGTTTGTGGGCATATCTGCATGTGGGTGGACCCACCAGGTGACGAGAGAGGAGCGATGTCTTGGTTCCTAAGACCATCAGAAAGGCTCAGTGCCTGTGGCTCAACGGGCTAAGGTGCCAGCCACATACACCTGAGCTGGCGGGTTCGAATCCAGCCTGGGCCCACCAAACAACAATGACGGCTGCAACCAAAAAATGGCCGGATGTTATAGCGGACGCCTGTAGTCCCAGCTACTTGGGAGGCAGAGGCAAGAGACTCGCTTGAGCCCAGGAATTGGAGGTTGCTGTGAGCTGTGATGCTACGGCACTCTTTTCAGGGTTACAGCTTGAGGATCTGTCTCAAAAAAAAAACACCATTGGAAATATGTGTTTTCTGACCCCCAAAGGGGTCGCGACCCACAGGTTGAGAACAGCTGCCGTAGAAGTTATTAGGAGTGCTAACTATTAAAAAAATCAAACTCTATAAGCAGCCTTTAGAAATGACAGTCCAGGGTGGCACCTGTGGCTCAGTGAGCAGGGTGCCGGCCCCATATACCAAGGGTGGTGGGTTCAAACCCAGCCCTGGCCAAACTGCAACAAAAAAATAGCTGGGCGTTGTAGCGGGCACCTGTAGTCCCAGCTACTCGGGAGTCTGAGGCAAGAGAATTGCCTAAGCCCAAGAGCTGGAGGTTGCTATGAGCACGGCACTCTACCGAGGGTGACAAAGTGAGACTGTCTCTTAAAAAAAAAATTTTTTTTAAATGACAGTCCAGGCTGGGTCAGGTGGCTCAAGCCTGTGATCCTAGCACTCTGGGAGGCCAAGGTGGATGGATTGCTTGAACTCATGGGTTTGAGACCAGCCTGACCAAGAGCAAGACCCCATCTCTAAAACATAGCCAAGTGTGTGGCAGGTGCCTGTTGTCCCACCTGCTTGGGAGGCTGATGCAAGAGAATTGCTTGAGCCCACAGTTTGAGGTTGTTGTGAGCTATGACATGACGGCACTCTACCAAGGGTGACAAAGTGAGACTATGTTTCAAAAAAATCACAGTCCAAGGGAAAAAAGTTCTTTATATAGGGTGGTTTGCATTTCTGCTATGTGTGGCAAAGGATAAGAAAGCCTCTTTACTAGGAACCTGATTTGTAAGAGGACCTGAAAAAAAACCTAAGGAGTACAGCTTTTGGTGTTAGGATTTTCTTCAGTAGAAAAGTTGTGCTTTTCCTAGTGTTCAAAGGACCTGTTTTTAGCAGAAAGTGCCCAGACTTTGCTTTTTGAAAGAATGCTTTCTGAGACTTCCCATGCAATACTATAAAATATCTTTCTTTTGTGACTCTTGCAGGTAACTCCCAGGTTAAGAGTGAGATCCAACAGCCTGTCCATCCCAAGCCACTAACTTCGGATGCCACAGCCTCCAGCCTTCCTGAAAATTCTCCTCCCAAAGCAGTGAAGGTATGATGGCAGTTTGTCTTTGAGCTTTTAGACATTGGTTTACTAATAAAGCTAATTGTACTTTTTATTATTATGTTGGTTATAACCTGGTTTTGCTTTCCTGAGGGTGATAATTAGAAATAGGCACACTTAAGCTAATCACTTGCCTAGGAAATCTTGCTGCCTTCTGCCCAGGTATTTGGGCCAGCAAAGGGAAGATTCACTGATGACCCTCAGTTTGAAATCTGGAAAACTTAGGAAAGTTTTTTAAAAACCTGAAGTTAAATAACAGAATGTGACTTTTTTTCTTTTTCTTTTTTTTTTTTTGTAGAGACAGAGTCTCACTTTATCACCGTTGGTAGAGTGCCGTGGCATCACACAGCTCACAGCAACCTCTAACTCCTGGGCTTAGGCAATTATCTTGCCTCAGCCTCCCTACTAACTGGAACTACAGGCACCCGCCACAATGCCCCGCTATTTTTTCCTGTTTTTGCAGTTCAGCCAAGGCTGGGTTTGAACCCTCCACCTTTGGCATATGGGGCTGGCACCCTACTTGATGAGCCACAGGTGCCTCTCCTTTTTTTCTTTTTTTTGAGACAGAGTCTCACTTTGTCATGCTCAATAGAGTGCTGTGGCATCATAGTTTACCGCAAACTCAAACTCTTGGACTCAAGTGATCCTCTTGCCTCAGCTTCCCGAGTAGCTGGGACTACAGGCACCTGTCATAACGCCCGGCTATTTTTAGAGATAGAGTCTTACTCTTGCTCAGGCTGGTCTTGAACTCCTGAGCTCAAGCAGTGCACCTGCCTTTGTCTCCTAGATTGCTACGATTATAAGGCATGAGCCACTGTGCCCGGCTCATAATGTGATTTTTTAAAAATGTTTGAGTTCAGCTCAGCACCTGTAGCTCAGCGACTAGGGCACCAGCCACATACACTGGAGCTGGCGAGTTCAAACCCAGCCCAGGCTTGCCAAACAGCAATGACAGCTCCAACCAAAAAAATAGCCATGCGTAGTAGTGGAAGCCTGTAGTCCCAGCTACTTGGGAGGCTGAGGCAAAAAAAAAAAAGTTCAAGTTCATAAATCTGTAAATAAGGGAAAGCCCATAAAATATGACAAATCTGTTAATTAAACCAGCACATAGATGGAGCTATCTAATGTCACCTTGAAGATAGTGGTTTTCTCCTCTGAGGAGCTTAAAATAACCTGATTGGTTGTTAGTATTTTTAAAGAAGGAATGTGTCCACTGAATTGGGAGATTGGTCAGTCCATTTTTTTGTACAAATTGGCATTTAAGCAATACTTATACAGGGGTACATTAAATGTTAAGAGTTAAGAAGTTTATAAAATTTTTGGATGTTAAAATTTTAGTAGGCTTCTGAATCTATCAACTGTTTTTATTCCCCTATTTAATTAATTAATTTATTTATTTTTGAGACAGTCTCATTTTATTGCCTTCTGTAGAGAGCTGTGATGTCACAGCTCACAGGAACCTCAAACTCTTGGGCTCAAGTGATTCTCTTGTATCAGCCGCTCAAGTAGCTGGGATTACAGGTGCCTGCCACAACACCCAGCTATTTTTTTAGAGATAGAGTCTCACTTTTGCTCAGGCTGGTCTCAAACTCCTGAGCTCAAGCAATCCACCCACCTTCGGGCCTCCCAAAGTGCTAGGATTACAGGTGTGAGTCACCATGCCTGGTATTCCCCCATTTTATTTTATTTATTTATTTATTGTAGAGACAGAGTCTCACTTTATTGCCCTCAGTAGAGTGCCATGACATCACACAGCTCACAGCAACCTCCAACTCCTGGGCTTAGGTGATTCTCTTGCCTCAGCCTCCTGAGTAGCTGGGACTACAGGTGCCCACCACAAAGTCTGGCTATTTTTTTGTTGCAGTTTGGCTAGGGCTGGGTTTGAACCTACCTCCCTCAGTATATGGGGCCTACTAATTGAGTCGGAAGTTGTGGCAGGCACCTGTAGTCCCAGCTACTTGGGAGGCTGAGCCAAAAGAATCGCCTAAGCCCAAGAGGTGGAGGTTGCTGTGATGCCACGGCCCTCTACCAAGGGCCATAAAGTGAAACACTGTCTCTAAAAAAAAAAAAAAAGAAGAAGAGTGAAGGCTCGGCGCTTGTGGCTCAAGCTGCTAAGGCGCCAGCCACATACACCTGAGCTGGCGGGTTCAAATCCAGCCTGGGCCCGCCAAACAACAATGACAGCTGCAACCAAAAAATGGCCGGGCATTGTGGTGGGTGCTTGTAGTCCCAGCTACTTGGGAGGCAGAGGCAGGAGACTCGCTTGAGCCCAGGAATCGGAGGTTGCTGTGAGCTGTGATGCCATAGCACTCTATCCAGGGTGACATCTTGAGGCTCTGTCTCAAAAAAAAAAAAAAAAAAAAAAAGAGTGAAGAAAGTAGCAAGAGAAAGCAAGTCCAAGAAGATGGAACAATCATGGTGACTGAATCTGCACGGGTAGTCAGCCGACTCTGTTCTGGCCTTGAAGATCTGGTATGCTTGCTTTTTCAGTATCTGGAGTCCCCAAAAGTAGCAAACCCCACTGGGTTACTTTCCTTTTCTTTTTCTTTTTTTTTTTGAGACAGAGCCTCAAGCTGTCACCCTGGATAGAGTGCCATGGCATCACAGCTCACAGCAACCTCCAATTCCTGGGCTCAAGCAAGTCTCTTGCCTCCGCCTCCCAAGTAGCTGGGACTACAGGCGCCCACCACAACGCCCGGCCATTTTTGGTTGCAGCCGTCATTGTTGTTTGGTGGGCCCGGGCTGGATTCGAACCCTCCAGCTCAGGTGTATGTAGCTGGCGCCTTAACCTGTTGAGCCACAGGCTCCGAGCCACTACTTTCCTTTTCAATAGCAATTCAGCTGAGATGTAAGTGCTCGGGGTGGTTGTATATCAAGAATGGTTAGCAAATCTGACTTGGTCATGATTTCTGTATGACCAAGGGACCTGAAGAAGTATCCTGACTAGTCTAAGAACTCAAAGCAGGGTCTGGGCTAATAAGTAAGATTTAAAGGTACATGCCTCACTTAGGAAAAGAAATAAAGGTAGAGCCCCTGCCTCAGACTAGTACCTGCTCCTTTGGCCCTGGTCACTCAGCAGTAGAGTGCAGATAATCCAGCCTTCACAGACATGCAGCTGAGGGTTTGAGCATTATTTAAAGACTGAATTGCCCTGCTCCTCATGTTTACTTGCACTCCAGAGCTCAAATGATCATGATGCACAGAGCCTGGTGGGACCCAGTTACATCTCTAGTTTTATTTAAGGGCAGTTTATTTGCTCTTCCTCAAAGTTCCCCTTTACAGTCCACAGGCAACTATGTAGATATTTTTGTAAATATTTATAGGAGAACCTGATGGCATTAACTGGTCTCATGGCTTTTAGACTATTCCACAGAAGTTGTTCCACTTTGAGAAATTACATACAGCTAAGAATAAAGTTGTTTACTCAGAATAGATTTTTGTTTTGTTTTTTTTGTTTTACTCAGAATAGATTTTTGGATCCCACACATCCTGGAAAAAACTGTTCCTTAGTGCCTATCTATTATTGAACATAGGACATCTGAGGTAGAGAGACTCAATTCATTTCAAGGTTTAACTTTATCAAGTAAAAAGAAAAAATAGAGGTATTTAAAAGTAAGGATTTTGGAAGAAGCCCAAGTGCCCATCGACCCACGAATGGATTAATAAATTGTGGTACATGTATACCATGGAATACTATGCAGCCTTAAAGAAAGATGGAGACTTTACCTCTTTCATGTTTACATGGATGGAGCTGGAACATATTCTTCTTAGCAAAGTA
>CAUYON010064698.1:0-14114 GCA_963573935.1 Arctocebus calabarensis | reverse complement strand
GTGATCAAGGAAATGCCATGAAGGATATCTGTAACAGTATGATCAAAATATTTCTGAATGTATATGAATCGTGCCCTGTGATTGCACCAATGTACATAATTATGATTCAATAAAATTATTAAAAAAAAAAAAACATTCAGTGGGGAAAAGACTCCGTATTTAACAAATGGTGCTGGGAAACCTGGCTGGCGATGTGTAGAAGACTGAAATTGAACCCACACCTGTCACCACTAACGAAGATAGACTCACACCGGATTAAAGATTTAAACATAAGACATGAAACTATAAAAATTCCAGAAGAAATTGTAGGGAACACTCTTGAAAGTATTGGCCTGGGCGAATACTTCATGAGGAGGACCCCCAAAGCAATGGAAGCAGTATCAAAAATAATGAATTTATTTTAAAGTTATAAATCTGATAAAAAAAAAAAAAAACAGCAGATATCCTGGGCGGCGTCTGTGGCTCAAAGGAGTAGGGCACTGGCCCCATATACCAGAGGTCGTGGGTTCAAACCCGGCTCTGGCCCGAAACTACAAACAAACAAATAAACACAAAACCCGGCAGATATCCTAGCACTCTGGGAGGCCAAGGTAGGTGGATTGCCTGAGTTCAGGAGTTCAAGACCAGCCTAAACTATAGTTAGACCTCATCTCTAATGCCCTCATTTAAAATGTGGGCATTGTGACACACACCTGTAGTCCCAGCTACTTGGGAGGGTGAGCAAAAAGATCTATTAATCTCAAGAGTGTGCTTCGCTGTGAGCTACGATTCCACAGTGCTCTACCCAGGGTGACAGAGTGAGACTCTTTCTCAGAAAAATAAAACAAAATAAAACAAAAAACCTAGCAGATACACATCCATTTGAGACTAGGTATGCAGGCTTTTAAAAAATTATTAAATGCAACAACTTTTCCTCTCAAATATTTTTTTTGAATTCTGATAAATAAATTTCAATCAAATAAAAATGAAACTTGTTTGAACTAGTTAGAAATTAAGACAATTGACTTGAGAAAATAGACATGAAATTTTCCTTCTATTCATGAACACTGACTACAAAAGAAAATTGATTTATTCAAATGGTTTAAGCAAGCATTTTAAATAAGATAGTGAGAAATAATTCCATCTGTTTGGAGAAAAATAAAAGTATCCACAAGTTAATGGCACCAAGAATGTATCAGAAAGGTTCTTGGTAATTCTTTTGAATACAGGATGATACTGAGTAATAAACAAGAAAATATTGGTGTTTACTAAGGGAATAGAAGGTACGGTATTTCTAGTGTTATCTGTACTGTCATTAAGGAAGGAACAGACAGATGGGAATATAAGCGAAGGATTCATAGAACACCTGGCATTTGAGTGCTGCCTCTGAGGTTAGTAGGATTAATCAGACAGTGATTAACCAGCTACAGAAAAAGAAACTGATGCAAAATGAAACTAACATATATACAGGTTACTATATGTTAGGTACTTGCTAAGTAGCATGAATACATCTGAGCTAGGTAGTGTCATTATCATTATTTTATAAATGAAGAAATTGTAATCTAAGGAAGTTAACTAACTTGCACAGGTTTTTACAGCTAATAAGTGTGAATATGGGATTCAGAGTTAAAGCATAGGCTCAGCATCTGTAGCTCAAGCGGCTAGCGTGCCAGCCACCTGCACAGTACCTGGCAGGTTCAAACCCAGCCTGGGCCTGTCAAGCAATAATGATAGCTGCAACCAAAAAAATAGCCGAATGCTGTGGCAGGTGACTATAGTCCCAGCTACTTGGGAGGCTGAGGCAAAAGAATTGCTTAAGCCCAAGAGTTTGAGGTTGCTGTGAGCTGTGATACCGCAGCGCTCTGCTGAGTGTGACATAGTGAGAATCTGTCTCAAAAAAAAAGAAAGAAAGAAAAAGAAAAAAAGCATAAAGCATGACTGAATGGATTCTTCTGGAATATTTTTTAAAGAAAATGGTCTCAGGTAGTTAGATATAAAGTCTAAACATAAGCAACAATCTATGAAGTAGATAAAACAGACATTATTATCCCCAGATTATATAATCCCATATAAGAAACAGAATTTACACAAAATCTCTAGTTTAAAGTTCAATGTCCTTTTTTGTTTGAATGTTGGCCATGTACCACTCAATGGCCATTTATTTGGCCAGCAATATTTACCCTTCATTTATTATATTCCTGGAACTGAGGGTTCTAGGTAGAAGGAAGCTTCCCTTATTATTAAGCAAAGACAAACAACAAAACACAAACTGCACAAACTGAAAACAAACAGGGCAACGATAATTCTGGAAAGATAAATAAAGTAATATAGAGTGGTTGCATGGCTTGGAAAGGTTTCTCTGGGGATGTGATGTTTGCTCTAAGAGATGAACCAGAAGAAAGGAAGACAGACAAATAGAGCGTTCTAAGCAGGAGGAACATCAATTTTAAAACACCAAGGCAGAAACAAGCTAAACGTGATCAAGGAGAAAAAACAAGCCAGCGCAGCTAGAATGTGGAAAGGGAGGTGAAGTGGGAAAAAGGCAGGAAGCAGAGTGAGTCTCTTGGAGCACATGTCGCCTGGAGGCCATAGAAAGGAGTTCAGCGTTATTTATAATACTGATGGGAAAGCTCAGGAAATTTGCCATGTAGTATGCAGTTACAGGTGAAAATTTCCAAATCACACACATTAAGATTTTCATTTAATCCACGTAAACCATTTTTTATCCCATGGCTGCATTTTTTATAGGCTTTTCCTTCCATAAATATTTAGGAAATTCCAAAGCAATTAACATATCATTATAATCACTACACAGAACCAAAGAAACTAAAATAAAATTTAGTGCGATCTTCAAACAGTGGAAAAATTCTAGCAGAGAAAGCAGCAGGGCAATTATATGCAGTAATACAGATGTGCTTACGTCTGGAAATATAGTAAGATGTTAAACCAGCATCTTGTGTGAACAGAGATTCATGGAATCATAATGGTAGAGCTGCAATGCGTTTCAGCGATCATCTCGTTTTATAAATGAAGAAATTGGAGCCTAACCAAGTTATTCACTTGCCCAGGGTCATAAAACTCATTAAGCAAAGGGAGAATGAAATTGTTCCTGTAAGTAAGATGCCAAATAAGGGAAATAGAAAATCTTTCTTCTTTTATTCATTGACTTTGCCAAAGCATTTCGTTCCTTACTAGAGTAATTCATTGAGGGTGAAGCCAGTATCATGTACAACTTAATGATCACCCCCATCTATAATGCTTTCCTTGACCCTCTCTGCCCTAAGAGACTAAGCATCTTATCTGTTTACCCACTGAAAGCCAGAGATGCTGCTATTAAAGCCTATATTCCATGCTTTTTATATCCAGTGTCACCTACTCCTGTACAGGTTTTTAGTTTATGTTTTGTGTGGACCCAGTAAGCAAATGTATCTTGAAATGCTGTGCCTCAGCTGCATCACATGGTTCTTACTTTTTTGTCCTGGGAATTCTCTGCTGCCCCCATACAGGTGCTGGACACACTCAGCCATTCTCAACCCACATACCTATCTACAGGGTAATGACTGTGGATGGGTAGTAGACCCTGATTCAATGATGAAAGTGAACAATTCTGAAGGTCATTTTCCATGGGTCCTCAGAAGATCCCCAGTGGAACTGGCCCTGCATCCTCCAAAGCTTTCAGTAACATATCCATGAATTAGCCTTCATGCTTACCCTGTTACATACTTTGAAGTTCTCCACTTTTGTCCCTTGGAATTAGTTCCCCCCAAATAAGGCACTTATGTACAATCCCTTCTCTCAGAATATATGATTTTGGGGGAAATTACACTCAGATGTTATCCATTTGTTTACACAGTTATTTCTGCCCACTAAATAATCATCCTTGTATCCTAAAAGCCTGTCCTGCAGTTGGCACATAAAACATGATTTTTCTTTTTTTTGAGACAGAGCCTCAAGCTGTCGCCCTGGATAGGGTGCTGTGGCATCATAGCTCACAGCAACCTCTAATTCTTGGGCTAGAGTGAGTCTCCTGCCTCTGCCTCCCAAGTAGCTGGGTCTACAGTCGCCCACCACGACAACCGGCCATTTTTTTGGTGTAGCTGTCATTGTTGTTTGGCAGGCCTGGGCTGGATTTGAACCTGCCAGCTCAGGTGTACATGGCTGGTGCCTTAGCCCATTGAGCCACAGGCGCCGAGCCAAACATGATTTTTTTTTAATTTTAGGGGATTCATTGAGGGTACAGAGAACCAGGTTACACTGATCACATTTGTTAGGTAAGGTTTCTCTTATAATGATGTCCCACCTCCAAGAGGGACACTGTCACCCCCCACTGTGTACTAGGTCATCAATTGTCCTCATATCAGAATTGAGTACATTGGATTCTTGCTTCTCCATTCTTGTGATGCTTTACTAAAAAGAATGTGTTTCAATTCCATCCAGGTTAATACAAAAGATATAATAAAGTCTTCATCTTTTTTAATGGCTGAATAGTATTCCATAGTGTACATATACCACAGCTTGTTAATCCATTCCTGGATTGGTGGGCATTTAGTTTATTTCCATAGTTTGGAAATTGTAAATTGAGCTGAAATAAACAGTCTAATGCAAATATCCTTATGATAAAAGGATTTTTGTTCTTCTAGGTAGGTGCCCAGTAATGGGATTGCAGGCTCGTATGGGTGGTCTAGTTTGAGTTCTTTGAGGATTCTCCATACTTCCTTTCAAAAAGGTTGTATTAGTTTGTAGTCCCACCAGCAGTGTAAAAGTTTCCCCTTCTCTCCACATTCATACCAGCATCTGCAGCTTTGAGATTTTGTGATGTGGGCCATTCTCACTGAGGTTAAGTAATACTTAGGGTGGTTTTGATTTGCACTTCTCTGAGAATTAGAGAGATGAACATTTTTTCATATGTTTGCTAGACATTCATCTATCTTATTTAGAGAAGGTTCTATTCATCTCTCTTCCCCATTGATATAAGGGATTGTTGGCTTTTTTCATGTTGATTAATTTGAGTTCTCTATAAATACTAAATGATATTAATGGAATGAACACACTATGAAGGTGATAGCTGTGGACCACAATCTCTGTGGTCATTCGTTTTGCGTCATAAGGTCCATCCCAAAGCAACAAATTTTGGTAGGAGTGTGGAAAGGAAATGCTGATCACAGGGTTCTTTTTGAATATTGCACAGATGAGACAATAAAGTCTGATAATGTCCCTTCTAGATGGAATGTTAATAATAGGAGTAACAACCATCTGTTAAACACGCACCTGACACTCTTATGCACATAATCATTAAATTATTCTGCAAAAGGAATATCATTTGCATTTTCAGTAATGATTCTCAGAGTCAAATAATTTGTTCAAGATTAATTTATTTTTTCTTCTCAGGGACTATATATGATCTAGGAAAGAAAATGTTTTAATTCTGTTACTGTTTTAGTTGTTATCTACTTAAATCTCAGCTTTCTCTTTGCTTGCATCTTAGATCTATTTAAAAGAGAAGTTGATAAACAAGTGTATTCTGTAATGAATATGTCTTTCAAAATACTTTGTTTCAGAATGTGTACTATTTATCACAACCACATTTGCTTGTGTATCAGAGAGAATAATTGAAGGTTCAACTGGTTGAAGTAGAAAGAAGTACAGAGGATGGCCTCCAAGAAAAGTCAATTAGATTGCCTTTTAACTTGAAAGAAATAAGGTGATAAAGCTAGTGAAGAGCTAAAGGTACTGAGAGAATCACAGGGGCTTTATCTTCTTAAGCCAGGATCAAAGGTGATGAAAATGACCCTAGCGGACCCTGGGAAATAGAGACAGCATTAAAGAAGTCCAGCCAATTCCCAAGCACACAAACTAAAACCAATGTAGGAGCAGAAAAATGTAGAAGAGAATGATGAAAGAAAACTCCCTTGCAAAACGTGTACATCCGGGTTTGAAATAATTTTAGGATTACTGTTGTTTTAAAGAGGGTAGTTGATGCTATTGTTTTTGTCTGACTTCCTCCACTATGTCCTAAATATTCAAACAGCAAAACTGACATAGCAGTAGAATAAGCTGTATTTTGAAGGTTGGTTCACCCTCCCCATGAGGCAGTAGAGAAAGGATACTTTTGTTGAGAGAATTGACCATATTTTAAAATTTACAAAGAAAAACTAAGGTTTCCAGCATATCTGAAAAGAGAGCCTGCCAAAATGAAGGAGTTATTGTTACTTGAAGACTACTAAATATTGCATGTGCATGCAAGCAGTTAATAATTGGGTAAAAATTGAGAAAAATGTCTGTATTAATAACAAATTCTTGTTCCCACATGAGTTTATCGGTTGTCAACCCAAAAGTACCATCTACACTTTGCACATATTTGCATTTCTCAAGATAAATGTCAATACCTAACTCTGGAGAATATGAATAGCAATAATAGTGATAAAATGAGGTAAATCTCTGAGTAATACATAAACAGAATAATACATAATATCCACTTTTCTATAGCAACGTCAGAAATTCAAAAGTTTTTGATCATATTAAAATAAAATTATTAAAAAAAAATAAATAAAATAAAATAAAATTATTGAAAGAGCCTACAGTTGACTTTTGAACAACATGGGCGTGAACTGTGTGAGTCCAGTTACATACATACTTTTTTCAGTAAATATTTTGGAAATTATTATTGAGATTTGTAACACTTTAAAAAACTCTCAGATGAACTCCACAAACTGAAAATATTTTTAAAAAATTTAAATGAGTTAGGAATGTCATGAATGCATGACACAAATATATGTAGACATTATTTTCTAATTTACTACCACAAAATATGTACAAATCTATTATTAAAATTTATTTAAGCTTATGCACACACTTACAGACCATACATGGCATCATTCACTGTTGAGACAAATGTAAACAAAGATAAAGATGCAGTATTAAATTTTAACTGCATAAAATTAACTGTAGTTTACTGTACTACTGTAATAATTTTATAGCAACTTCTGTTGGTATTGTACGCAGTTCAAATATAAGGAGGATCCTCTTAAAATGCCATTTGACATCATCTCCACATGAGCAGTTCATCTCTCTAGTAAATTGCACACTGCAGCAAAAAGTGATCTCTTGTGTATTTTTCATCATGTTTCGGGTAATCGTAAACCCTGAATGATACCGTGGGATCCATAGGACATGCCACTATTGATTCTAGAAATGCTCCCAAAGAGCAGAGAAAAGTCATGACATGGACATTAAAAAAGGAAAATTGAATATCCTGATTTGTACTATACATGGAGGTCTGCAGCTATCATTACCCACCATTTCCAAATAACTGCGATGTAAGGACCATTGTAAAGAAAAAAATTTCTTTTCTAAAAGCATGATAGCAGCTAAGCTAGCAGGTATGAAAACCTTGCATTGTTTTGTGAAATACCTTTTTATCTTATACTACCTATTAAAAATGTAGCTTTTACGGAGGTGCAGGATTGCTATTAGACAAGCATACATATAGATTGTAATATGATTTGAGAAAAAGCTAAGTCATTCTATGAAAACTTAATGCAAAAGCAAGGTGAATGATGTAAAGCTGAAGAATTTAATGCCCACAAAGTATCATTTGATAGATTTTAGAAATGGGTTTGGCTTAAAATTGTCAAGATAATAGGAGAAGCAGCTTCTGCCAACCATAGGGTAGCAGAGGAGTTCACAGATGCCATTAAGAAAATCATTGAGGAGAAAGTATAATCTGTCTGAACAGATTTTTAATGCAGAGGAATGTGCTCTATTCTACAAAACAAAACAAAACAAAAAAACGCCACTAAGAACTTTATTTGCAAGAAAGATATGTAACCACCAGGATGTGAAGCCAGAAGTGATAGGCTAACTCTACTGATTTGTGCAAATGCAACTGGGTCTGTGATCAGTACTGCCCTTATCTATAAAGCTACTAACTCCTGAATCTTTAAGGGAAAGGATAACACCAGCTGCTAGTCTTTGGTTGTAGAACAAAAGGGCCTGGATAGCAAGAACCATTTTTTTTGGATTGGTTCCACTGATCCTTTGACCTTGAAGTTAGAAAGGACTTTGTATGTAAGGGTCTGATTTTAAAAGCTCTTTTGATATTGGACACCACCTGGCCCTGTGGAATACATGAGTTCAACACTGAAGGCACTGAAGTTATCTACTTGTCCCCAGTAGATCTCTAATTCAATCTTCAGATCATACAGAACTTTAAGGCTCATTAAACATGATACTCTATGGAAAGCATTGTGTAATCCATCAAAGATGTCATCATATTTATGGAAAAAGTTGTGAAAGCCATCAAGTCCAAATAATTAATTTTTGCTAGAGAAAACTGTGTCCAGATGTTGTGTGTTATTTCACAGGATTATGATAGAGTCAATCAAGGAAATTATGAAAGAGATTCTGGATATAGCAAAAAAAAAAGGTAGTGGGTAAAGGCTTTCAAGACACAGATCTTACAGAAATTCAAGAGCTCATCATCACACCAGTGGAAATAACAGAAGATGATGATGTTCAGTGCTGCTGAACTATTGCCAGGCAATGAGAAAGAAGACTTAGAAGAGGCAATGCCAAAAATAAATTGATATTAGACAGTCTGGCAGAAAGGTTCTGATTATTCGAGATGACATTCTTCTACTGTATGGATGGTTCTATAACATGGTCACTGAAATGAAAGCAAATGGTGGAAAAAGAACTGGTACTACATAGAAACAATTTTAGAGTACTGAAAGGCAAATTAAGTCAGACAAATTATAATGTATTTCCCTAAAATCATGCCAGGTGTGCCTTCCTCTTCTTCCACCTTCTCCAGCTCTTCTGCCTCCACCACCTCTGGGAGAGAAAGATAAATACTTCCTCTTCTCCTCAGTTTACACAAGGTGAAGACAATAAGATTGAAGATCTTTGTGATGACCCACTTCCACTCAGTGAATAGTAAGTATATTTTCTTTACTTTATGATATTAATAACACTCTCTTTACTCCAGTTTACTGTACAAATAAAGTATATTATGCATACAATATACAAACCTATCTTAATTGACTATGTTATTAGTAAGGTTTCTGTTGAACAATAGATTATCAGTTGTTAAGTTTTGGGGGAGTTAAAAGTTATATGCAGATTTTTTACTATATTGGGGCCCATGCCTCTAACCCCTGTATTGATTGTCAAAGGGTCAACTATATTTATTTTCTTGGGATTTGTGCCACTTTAAACCAAATTCACCATTGATATTAAAAGCACTGATTGCTTTCCTTATAATTTTGATTATTATATTTTGATATTTAAGGTGTAGAGGTTTGTATGAGTCAGGATTCCCCTAGTGAAATAGAATTGGTAAGAGATATGGACACACACATAAACACACTGACACACAGACACACAAAAAACACACAAACAGATACACATACATAGAATTCAAGGAATTGACTCACATAGTTTTAGAATATAGTTGGGCAAGTGTAACAGCTGTAGGGTAGTTCAACAGCCTGGAAAACCTTAGGCAGGGGAAGATACAGTTCAGAGGTGGGATTTCTTTATCAGGGAAATTTCACTTCTGCTTATAAGGGCTTTGAAATGATTGGATCAGGCCTACTCACATTATGGAGATGATCTCCTTAGTAAAAGTCAACTGGTGGTAAATGTAAATAACATCTATGAAATAACTTCTGAGCAACCCCATAAACGTGTTTCGAGTTACTAGATACTATAGGAGTATATAGAAGTTGATACATATAACAAACCATCACAGTGGTTGACTCTAATGTACATTTGGAATTTCACTGTAAGTTTCCATTAAAATATAACATTGAAGTCAAATAAATAAATTCAAAGGTGTCTAATAAAATGTAATCTTAAAGATCAGTGGACAATTATCTGAGATAGCAGGAAAGGATGTGAATTTCAGTTTTAAAGGGTATTTCTTCCTATTAATCATTTTTATTAAAAAATAATAAACTAGACCATGCAGAAGAATCTCAGGGGAACTATTCAATTAACTCAGTCAGTCAAAAATGAAGAGCAGAGAATTAAGAAGAATGAACAAAGCATACAAAAAAAATATATAAGATTTTGTGAAATGGCCAAAGATAAGAACCATAGGCACAAGGGCTTAAAAAACTATTTGAACGAAAAATTCTTTGGTAATCCTATAGATTTAGATTTCCAGGTACAAAAAGCTCAACAAAAATGTGAGAGATTCATTGCAAAGAAGTAATCACCAAGATACGCAGTTATTAGACAGGCCAAAGTCATCACAAAGGAGGAACTCCTGAAAACCATGAGGCAAAAACACCAAGTAACTTATAAAGCAAAACCCATCAGGAAACTGCAGACTTCTCAACTGAGATCATACAAGCCAGAAAGGACTGGAGCTCCATCTTGTGTGTTCTTAAACAAAACAACTGCTAGACTAGAATTTTGCATCCTACTAAGTTTCATATATGAAGGAGAAATACTTTCCCAGACAAGCAAACATTGAAGGAAACTGTCAAGACCAGACTTGCCCTGCATGAACTACTCAGAACTTCATTAATCATGGATCATCATAATAGAAACCCAAAAGTGTAAAGCCACCCAACATCTGAATCCTGGAACTCATATAAAATAGTAGTTTAGAGGTAAAACAGGCAATAAGGTATTACTCAACAGGATGAATAGAACATCCTATATATCAATTCTATCAATCAATATGAACAGTGTAAATGCCCCATGGTAGAGACACAACCTGGATAAATGGATAAAAAGATACAACCCAAGTATGTACTCTCTCCAGGAAACACAGCTAACCTACAAGAAACTCAAGGTGAAGGGATGGAAAAAAAAATATGCCATAGAAATGGAAACCAAAAGAAAGCAAGTACAACCATTCTTATAACAGAAAAAAATGACTTTAAATCAATAATACCAAAAACTCCCCACAAATATTGTCATCATATAATGGCAAAGGGAGCAATTCAAGAAGACATATAGTCATAAATATCTATGCACCTAACACAGAAACATAAAACAAACCCTACCAGATCTGAGCAAAGAGATAAATAGTAGCATTGTAATTGTCAGGGAGTGTAACACTCCATTAAAACAACTGAACAGATCATTCAAGCAAAAAATAAACAAACACCAGAATTAAATGGGTCTCTAGAGAAAATGAGCCTAACAAATATTTATAGAACATTTTACGCCCAAACTACTGAATATACATTCTTTTTATCAGCACGTACAACATTCTCCAAGATTTATCATATCTTAGGCAATAAATAATCTCTTAACAATTCAAAAAATATGTGAATAAGACCATGTATCTTCACATACCACAGTGGAATAAAAAGTAAAAATCAACTCCAAAAGAAACAGTCAATTCTGCACAAACTCTTGGAAATATAAAAACATGCTGCTAAAAGATTATTGAATCAATAATTAAATTAAAATGAGAAAAAAAAGATTTAATGAACCGAACAACAAAAGGTACAGAAGCTATCAAAATCTATGTTATTCAGCAAAAGCATTCTTAATGGGGAATTTCATAGCCTTCATTGCCTACATGAACAGAACAGAAAGATCACAAATTAACAATCTAATGACATATCACAGAGAACTATAAAAAGAAGAGCAAACCAATCTCAAACCCAGCAGAAGAAAAGAACTCTGTTAGAGCAGAGCTAAATGAAATGTAAAAGAAGCAAAAAAACAAAAAAACAGTGAAAACAAGGAAAGCAAAGGTTTGTTCTTTGAAAAGATAAAATTGATAAAACGTTTGCTAACAAGGACATAAATAAGCTCAATCAGAAATGAAAAAGGGGATATTACAACATAAAAAATAAGAACACTATGAAAATCTCTACATATGTAAACTGAAAAACAGAGAGGAAATGTACAAATTTGTAGAAATTCTCAACCTCTCAATAGTCAGGAAGAAATAGAACTTCTGAACAGACCAATAATTAGCAGTAAGATCAAAGCTGTAATAATAAAAAAAAAACTTCAAAATCCTTGGAAGAGATAGGTTCACAGCCAAGTTTATCATACCTATAAAGAAGAGCTGGTACTCACACTGTAGAAAGTATTCCATAACACAAAGAAGGAAGGAATCTTCCCCAAGGCATTTATGAAGCCAGTATCACTTTGATACCAAAGCCAGGAAAGGGCACTATATAAAAAGAGAACTACAGATTCATATCCCTTATGAATATACATGCAAAAATCCTCAATAAAACAATGGAAGAATGAATTCAACAGCAAATAAAAAACCAAAAATCTACCAGAACCAAATGGGCTTCATCCCAGGGATGCAAATATCATTCAACATATGTAAATTGATAAATGTGATTAACCACATAAAGAGTAACAAAACCAAATACCATATGATTATCTCAATAGATGCAGAAAAAAGTATTTGACAAAATTCAGCACCCTTTCATAAATGAAAATCTTTCAAAAAACTAGGCATAGAAGGGCCGTATTTCAAGATTATAAAAGCCAGATATAACCACATACATCATTATAGTGAATGGCATCAATTTGATGCTCTGCTACAGAGATTTGGAATAAGAAATGATTGCCCACTCTCACTATTTATATTCAACATAGTGCTAAAAGTCCTAGCCATAACAATCAGCAGGGAAAAGAAAATAAGGGTAGCTATATTAGAAAAGAGGAGGTCATACTATTCCTTGTTGCTGAGGATATGATCTTCTATCTAGAAAACTCCAAAGACTCTGCCAAGAGACTCCTGGAATTGATAAAGACATTCAGCAAAGTCTCAGGTTATGAGACCAATGTACAAAAATCAGTATCATACCCATGCACAAGTAACCGGGAAGCTGAGAGTCAAATCAAAGACTTAATAACATTCACCATAGCTACAAAGAAAATGACATAACTGTGAGTATAGTTAAGCAAGGAACTGAACAATCAGTACAAGGAGAACACCATGAAATACTGAGGAAAGAAATTACAGATGACCCAACAAATTAGAAAAATATATGTTCATAATTTGGTAGAATCAGCATTGTTAAAATATCTGTACTACCCAAAGTGTTTTACAGATTTAATGCAAAACCAATCAAAATGCCAGCATCGTATTTCACATATCTAGAAAAAATAATTCTATGCTTTGAATGAAACAAAACCAACAATAAAGAATCCAAATAGCTGAAGTAATTGCAATCAAGAAAGAAAGAAAGAGAGAGAAAGAAAGAAAACAAAAACAAAAATCAAAAGATCCAATCTGGAGGGATCATGTTCCCAGACTTCAAACTACACTATAGGGATCTAGTAACCAAAAGAACATGGTATTGGCACAAAAATAGAGACATAGACTAATGGAACAGAACAGAGACTCAGTTATAAAACCATCCACATAGAGCCAAATAATCTTTGACAAAGCAGTCAACAACATACACTGTGGAAAAGAAGCCCCATTCAATAAATAACTCTGGGAAATTTGGATAGCCACATGAAGAAAAATGAAACAGGATCCATATCTCTCAAAGTGAGTGTGAGTCTCACTTTGTCACTCACAAAAATGAATTCGACATGGATAAAGCACATGTTGCACACAAAACCATAAAAATTTTAGAAGAATATGTAGGAAAATCTCTTGTACATATTAACCTCATCAAAGAATTTATGAAAAAGACCCCAATGGCAATCACGGCAACAATAACAATAAACAAATGGGATTTGATTAAAATAAAAACTTCACAGCTGAGGAAATAATCAACAGAACAAGTAAACATATGTAAAGAAGAATGGGAGAACATATTTGCAAGCTATATGTCTGATAAATCTCTAATAAGCATAATCTACAAAGAACTCAACCAAATCAGCAAGAAGAAAGCAAATGACTCCTTCAAAAAGTGGGCAAAAGATATGAACAGAAGCTCCATAAAAGAAGATACACAAATGTCCACAAAACATTTGCAAATATTCTCAATTTCTCTAATCATTAGAGCAAATTAAAGCCATAATGTCATAGCACCTTACCTCGGTTAGGAAGATATCGGCCTAGGGAAAGACTTCATGAAGAAGACTGCCGTGGCAATTGCAACAACAACAAAAATAAACAAATGGGACTTAATTAAACTCAGAAGCTTCTGTACAGCTAAGGAGACAACAACCAAAGCAAATAGACA
>CAUYON010064697.1:0-70492 GCA_963573935.1 Arctocebus calabarensis | reverse complement strand
GGAATTGGAGGTTGCTGTGAGCTGTGATGCCACAGCACTCTACCCAGGGTGACAGCTTGAGGCTCTGTCTCAAAAAAAACACCAAAAAACTCTACCAACAAATAACAATTTGTTACAACTGATTTTACATGATCCAATTATTTATTTCACAGGTGAATACAGCAATAACATAACTAAAATATTTTTTGAAGTCTTTTCGCATATAAAATCTTTGCAATTCACATAATGCCTTCCTCATAGAATGAGCAAAGTGCTCGATAAACACTGATTTGTCACAGTCAGTGTCCCAAGAGCTTCACAGTCTTTGAGTCTCTAAATCTTCCCTACGCCCCGTGACGAGGGCACTGTTATCATCCCATTTCACAGACGAGCAAACTGAAGTACTTTGCCCAGATAACCTAGCTAAGAAATGGAAAAGTCAGAATTAAAATCCAGCATTCAGAGCCTGAGGGCTCAACCACCATGCAACGCTGTTATTAAAATTAGATACAAATTACTAATTAAAACTCTTGGAACCTGGATTTATATTTAGAATGCACTGGAAATTGTGTTCAATAGAAGCAGGGGAGAGAGGGAAGAGCTTATCAAGGAAGGTTTAGCAAGGAGGGGAGGATACTGATTAGGGAGGCAAGTTGGGGAAGGATATTCCAGGAGAAAAGCATAGTGGCTCACACCTGCAATCCCAGCTACTCAGGGAGCAGGTGAGCCCAGGATTTGAGGTTGCTGCGAGCTATGATCAGGTTATGGGCAACAGAGGGAGGTCCTATCTCTTAAAACAAAAAAGAAAAAAGAGAAGAAATTAAAACAGAGAAAGAAATTCTAAGCCAAGAGCACACTTTGACCAACAGGTCATTGGCTTGTCCCTAAGGCTAAAAGACCAGCAGTGAAGATGTTCAAGGATTAAGAGGCAAGAGCTCTGCGGTTCCTGTTGTCTTTATTTTGTGCTACTGTCTTAGGCCGTCATTTTTTTTTTTCCTGTGAGAAATAAAGATGGAAGGATTTCAAGTGTCAGAGTGACGTGATCAGGTATTGTTTTCAAAAGAGCCATCGCTGTGGCAGCAATGGAGGTGGCTTGGAGAATGGAGGATTTGGACTCGGGAAGACCAGTTACAAGGCAAGTGGGGAAGCAGGGGCAGAACAGCTGATGGGGGAGGAAGGGACCAGGGGGCTCAATTAGCTGCTGAAGTTCAAGGCTTTGAACTCCAGTTCACCAATTAGAAGTGAGGAATTAAAGGAACAGTAACAATGAGGCAGAGCTGACTGACTAAAGAAAAACTCCCTGAAAGCAGGTGGTACCTGTGGAGTAGGGCACTGGCCCCCTATGCCAGAGGTGGTAGGTTCAAACCCAGCCCTGGCCAAAAAAATAAAACTGCAAAAAGGAAAAAAAAAAACTCTCTGAAATATGTGCACGTATTTCAGAGGTACCTGTTAAGTGAACTGCCTTTCAGCAGACCACCTAAGCTCCTAAGGACAGTGTTTCCTTTTTACCGTTCTGATACTTCCCCTCCCTATCGTACCGCTCTGAACCACAGTTACTCTGGTTTTTCTCTTAATTCCTAGATCACCTCAAAGTAAACAAAATACGACAGGCAGAAAATTCATTTCTCAAACATCTTTCTGCCATCAAAACTTCCCTTGAATTTAAGGATCGGGTTAACCCGCACCACGTACAGGCGATTCTGTTATCTTGTTTTCTGAAGCAGAAAAAAAAAAAAAAAAGTTTTTCAAGTACAGATCTGATCTGATTTAGAAATTCAAATCCATAGACATCTCCGCTTTTCCTCTTTCAAACTTTATCTTAGTTCTTACTTGAAGGTAAGGAGAAAATGCAGCCATGTTTTATATGTAAAAATCACTGCCTAGAAATGGCTCTTAGCTGTGACTTGTAACCGTTACATAATCAGTTCAGTTTTTTCAAATTACATCTGAAGGAGTACAATTATTAATCGCCAGGCAAATGGAGTACCTTAATGAATGTGCCTTTGGTGAATGTACTCTGGTCTAAACTGCAATTCAATACTAAGTCAGGATGGCAACTTGTTAAAACAATGTTTAAAGGCTGATTAAATTAAATGTTAAACAATAAAAGTCTTTGAAAATGACTAAAAACACTAATAAGTAATTATACTCAGAGAACTAGAAGCAGCCTCTGAAAACCCCACACTATAAAAGAAACAATTAGAGTGACCTACCAGAGTCACGTAACAAATCTACCATTCTCAATGACAGGCCCCAGATCTCTGCTAAAGTGGCAGGACCTGACCTCCATGGAAAGGAGACAGAATTACAGTCTCATTCAACCCAAAGAAGAAGGCTCTGTCTCTTTCTTTTCCCAAGAGATGCAAAGGTAACGCTGGAATTGTAATTTGCTAGATAGCCTCGGCTGAGTATAGCTCTTAAAGCAAAGGGTAAATATCTAAAGGAAAAGCTTTAAGGGAAATATAAGACATTGAAACAATTCTAAAGAAGGTTATTTTAGAAAAACGACAGAGCTCTTTTAATCTATAACACCCTCTTTTAGCAATAAGTGCTGTTACTAAGTAATAATGGTAATAAACAAAAGTATACCGGCTTTGAAGTCAGACAGACTGCTACCTTTTAGTTGCTGTGTGACCTTGGGCCAGTTGCTTAACCTCTCTGACACCTCATTTTCATCTACAAAATGGTGATAATTGTACCTACTTTTCTAAAACTATTATAGTTTCTTCTTTGACTTTATGTTTCAAAAAAAAAGTGATTCCAGATTTATTTTCCCTTTCAGCAATGAGTGAGGCAAAGCTGACCCTTCTCCTTCTTAGCCCGACCCTACCCTATCTCTTGATTTGAATCATGGCAAAAACAAAACCAAACCCCCTGAATGTCCAGGGTCCTGTGACACAAACGAGGACATAACGCCTAAAAATGGATAGTCCAGGCTTGGTGCCATAGCACAGTGGTTACGGTGCCAGCTACATACACCGAGGCTGGCAGGTTTGAACCTGGCCCAAGTCTGCTAAACAACGATGACAACAACAACAAAACAATAGCCAGGTGTTGTGGCAGGTGCCTGTAGTCTCAGCTACTTGGGAGGCTGAGGCTCACTTAAGTCCAAGAGTTTGAGGTTGCTGTGAGGGCGACATAGTGAGACTCTGTCTCAAAAAATAAAAAAAAAAAAAAAAAGGATAGTCCAGAGCTTGATGATGTGACAGAGACAAAAATGCTATGGTGCTTTGCAAGTGGGAAAAATTCATATGGGTGGCAGCGCCTGTGGCTCAGTGAGTAGGGCGCCGGCCCCATATACTGAGGGTGGCAGGTTCAAACCTGGCCCTGACCAAACTGCAACAAAAAAATAGTCGGGTGTTGTGGTGGGCAACTGTCGTCCCAGCTACTCGGGAGGCTGAGGCAAGAGAATCGCCTAAGCCCAAGAGCCGGAGGCTGCTGTGAGCTCTGACGCCAGGCCACTCTCCCAAGTGTGACAAAATGAGACTCTTGTCTCTTAAAAAAAAAAAAAAAGTCAATGTGGGTTAGAACAGTGGTTCTTGAGCGATCTGTGATGAAGGCATCGGTCAGGAACTGATAACCATCCTATTGCCCATGCCTCCAACATAGCTGATGCTATAACAAGTCATCACAGGAGTCCAGGGGCTCTCAAAGGGTCTAGACCTTGTCAACAGGACTAATTCATTGACCACATGCTTGGATGCCGGGGGTAATGCTAAATTTCTGTTCTCATCTTGTGGCCGACTAATAACAAGCTGGTTTCTTTTTTTTCTTGAGACAAAGTCTCACTTTGTCACCCTAAGTAGGGTGCCATTAGTAGCTGGGACTACAGGCTCCCACAACAATGCTGGCTATTTTAAGGGGGAGTCTTGCTCTTGCTTAGGATAGTCTCGAACTCGTGAGCTCCAGCAATCCACCTGCCCCGGCCTCCCAGAGTGCAAGGATTACAGGTGTGAGCCACCGCGCCTGGCTCTCAACAATCAGGTCTGAAATTAGTTTTGAAGGATTAGTCCGTGAACTATCTCTAAGTTTGCCCCAAGCTGGACACAAAGGGTAGGATTTTGGCTGCTGGAGGGGGGTACCGCAGAAGGAGGAGGCAAAGCTGTGTCCAGAGGCTGCAATAAGTCTTGTGCACAATTGGGGTCATCATTTTTATCTTGGTACAAATCTGCAGATTCAAAGCTAGGTATAAAAAGTTACAGCAAGAACTTCTATGTCCCATTATAGGAGGGGAAAACTAATTCTTCCTGAAAACAGAAGAAGGAGGTCCCCACGAAGGTGTCCCCAGGCCACCACCTGACTGGCTTATCAGCAAATGAGGCACAGAAGCCCAAAGACTCGCACTCGTGTGTGTTAAGGAGAACAGTCAACACCTCAGGCCTGTGCACACACCTCAAGGATCCTTGTACGCAACAAAGGCAAGGAAGAAGAAAGTACTCCAAGGTCTTGGTCATGAACTGATGAGTTCATGCTCTCTGGCCACACCAGAGATCCTGGATTCAGATCCTGGATTTCCTAGCTATGCAACTCTGGGCAAGTTGTTTGATCTCTGCTTTTTTTTTTTTTTTTTTTATGAGATAGAGTCTCACTCTGTCTCCCTAGATACTCCAACCTCCAACTCAGACTCAAGTGATTCCCTTAACTCAGCCTCCCCAGTAGCTGGGACTACAGGCATCTGCCATGACACTGGCTAGTTTTTCTATTTTTAGTAGAGACAGGGTCTGGCTCTTGCTCAGGTTGGTCTCAAACTCCTGAGCTCAAGCAATCCACCTGCCTTGGCCTCCCAGAGTCCTTCATCTTTGCTTGAGTTTTCTCGACCAGTAGGACTGACGTAACACTTCCCTCGGAGGGCTCCTGTGGGGACTGAAGGAGGTGACACATGTAAGTCCTTTAGAATGGTGCTAGCACATCGGAGGAGGTGTTATTATTATTACTACTACTGACAACACTATTTTTATTAGGTTTTTTACTCCTACAGGTTCAAATCCAAGACCAATTACAGAGGTATTTGCAAAGTCCTAGTCTAATACTTAAACTCAGATGTTTAATCCCTGATATTCACAAGCTCTAAGTCTAAGCAGAGCATTTAGGAAATAGTCTTCCCCTTGACGCCCTTTTCCCAGGAAATTCCTACTCACATCCTTCAAAGCCTGGCTCAATTCTTACCTCCTCAAATAAGCAGCGTTAGTTAGGAATTGCATTCCACTGTATGGAATAGACGCCCATCTACTGTGGGGGGATCCTCGTTACCCCCTAACCAGGAGTCAGGGGGCGGGCCGGGCACAGTGGCTCAAACCTATGATCCCAGCACTCTGGGAAGCCGAGGCAGGAGGATTGCTTGAGCTCAGGACTTTGAGACCAGCCTGAGCAAGAGTGAGACCCCGTCTCTACTAAAAATAGAAAAACTAGCTGGGTGTCCTGGCAGGTGCCTGGGGTCCCAGCTGCTTGGTAAGCCTCAGGTAAGCTGAGGCAGGAGGATCGCTTGAGCCCTGCAGTTTGAGGCTGCTGTGAGCTGGGCTGACAGACACTACGTCTATGCAGCCTGAGCAACAGAGTGAGACTCTGTCTAAAACAAAAAAGGCCGGTGGGGAGAAAGCTGCGGTCCTGGTGCTGTCAGTGGCCGGGGCTCTCACCTTTCAGCTGCGCCTCCTTTAGCACGTGACTTCAACCCTGCATGATCTCAGCTCATCAGGAATTAGGGGAAAGAGAAGGTGAAGAGGCAGCGCCTGTACAGGGACCTTCTACTCAGTCCCCACACCCTGGCGGTTAAGGTCAGGTCAGGAGCCCTACTGCAAAGGAGCCGCACAAATGGAGTTTTTAAAGCTAGGTACATGGCCAAGCCCCACAAACTCCAGGTTCTGTTCTTAAGAAACAAAAGGAGAATGATTATTGGGTAGACCCCTCACAAAGAAGCTTCTGGCTAAGGCTAGACTAGGTCCCGCTGGAGTGTGCCTTCGGCGGTCTGGACTTCCGTCTGTATCACTCACACGGCGATTGTAACCGAGTCACTTCTTATATAAGCAATTGTTAGTATCAGCCTCACAGGGCTCGAGCTCTGGGAAGGCAGGGACCATGTCTGTCCTGCTCTGCTAGCCCGGGACCCCCCCAGGGCCCAGCCCAATGCCCCACACTCAGTAACCACACGATAAATATGTGAAGAATTGGTGAATAAACCACTTCCTAAAAGCCTATGGACATACTTGTTAGCTGTAGACAAATAACCACGTTTTCCTGTGGAAACCCAGACTGGATACATTTCTATCCCTTATAAGGTCAGTGTTATGAAGATTATGTGTAAAAAAAAAAAAAATGATGCACTGGGAAGATATGTTGGGTAAGAACTTGATACATGTGGTAACAGAATAACAGCCTTAGTATTCAGAAGGGATGTGTTTGAAGGTCATGGGAAGAGAGAATTGTCCAACAGGGGAATCCCAGGAATACCAACTGGAGTGTTTGGTAACAAACAGGGGACAGAGACGCCAAGAGGAGAGGTAGGGGCATATTTGGTTACAGCTGCCTCTTTCTTCCCAGTAAAGAGGGGTGCGTTATCATAAACTTAACGACACTGCTCAGGGAAACGCCCTGGCCAGCAGACTTTGTTCATGCGCTTAATGAACACTTCTTGGAGCACGCTGTGTCCCAGGCACTGTGGCAGGTGCAAGCACTTATACGCCAGCTCGGGGGTCGGGGGAGTCATTAAAGATGTCCTGTTCATGACAAGCACCATGAGGTGCTGGGACAAGGGATAATGAGGGAAGTGACATTTATACCACCACCCAAGAACGAGAAGACAACCTGTACGACAGCCAGAGGAAGAACACTCAAGGTCCAGGGAGCAGAAAGAGTAAAAGGCTCAAGGCAGCAAAGGGCAGGCGTGTCCTGGGAAGGTGCCACTGCCGTGAGCCGGCACAGCACGATCAAGGCGACCATGGCTTGACGTGGTCCTGCTCTCTGCCCACATCCCTCACCACTCACCCTTGCTCATAGGCCAACCTGGTGGTCGCTGAAGCTAAGCACGCCATTGGCCTCAGGCCCTTTGCATGGACTTAAACATCCTTCTTATTGCTCACTCTGATCCAGACCTCTGCTCTGACTTTCCTGCTTAACGTAGCCCTTGGAGTCCCACACTGTCCCCTAACTTTACAGTACATTTTTCCCCTCAATCACCAATCTACTTACCAACTTGTCTCTAAGTAGATTTATTTTCTGTCCCTAGAACCTAAGTGTCCTAAGAGCAGGAATTGTGTTTGTTCATTGGTATAGCTCAGCACCTCTTCCCCTGCTCTGGAATAAAGCAGGTTTTTAGTAAATATTTGTGGCATGAAAAAATGCACTCCAAACATAAAAGCAATCAGGGAAGAAGCAGAAGACAGAGATAATAGTAAAATATTGTATCTTCTCTAGGTTCGTAAACTAGCAAGAAAGGGTTATATCAAATTAGGATGTGAAAGAAAACATATGACTTCAAAAATGATGCTTTCAATATACAAAAAAATCTACTCTGCTAGACCTGTAAACAATTCTTTAATTGGGGCGGCACCTGTGACTCAAAGGAGAAGGGTACTGGCCCCATATGCCGGAGGTGGTGGGTTCAAACCCAGACCCAGCCAAAAATTGCCAAAAAAAAATTATTTAATTATACCCCCAACAGAAGCTGAAATAGGAAAATAAATGCAAAGAGCAAAGGTCTTGCTAACCTGAATATACAATAAATCCAGTCTCCTGTCAAATTTCATATAACAAGGTAAGAATATTAAAAGACTTGGAGAATTCATCAGAGAAATCCCTTTGTACAAAAGAAATGTACCAGGGTAATTAGGGAAGCTCGGGGATAAGGAAACTAAAGGAGTAAATTTTCTAGAAGTAAAGGTTAAATAATTCTAAATAAAATAAAATCCTAGTACAGTATCAGGGTTAGGCTGCATAGAATTTTTCTTGGGAGTGGTCTTAAAAACAAAAGAAAGCAAACAAAAATCAAGGCTATAAAAATATTCACATATCCTTTTCTTAAGTTTTCAAACCAAAGCTTAAAAAAAAAAAACTCAGAAACCTAAAAACATGTGTCAATGAAAAATAAAAATAAGGGCAGCACCTGTGGCTCAAGGAGTGGGGCGCCAGTCGCCATACTGGAGGTGGTGGGTTCAAACGCAGCCCCGGCAAGAAACTGCCAAAAAAAAAAAGAAAAAGAAAAATGATTTTGACCTCAGAGCTAAGAAGGTCACAAGTCTTACAGATGCAGTGTACCAGGCTGACGTTTCTCTTCAAAGGTAAATGGAAATATTTCCAGAACTGGAAAGGTGAAATAATCAATAATGAAAAGTGACAGGTCTGATCACAATCAGAATAAAATAGCTCCAAGGGTGTGAAAGCAGAGAGACACTCTTATCAACTCCATCAGGAGCAGAGCCAGTTATTCATCAGTAAAGAGAGTGCGGAAAAACTCTAAAACCTACCTAGATTTCGAAAAGAGTATTAGCCGACTAAACAATAATTTGGAAGAGAACGAGAATCAAGTGGACCTAATTTATCCTCGCTGGAAGGAAGGTGGAGTGTTATGTAACTGAAATAATTACAAGTAGAAATATTGAAAATCTAGCATAAAAGTAAAGATAACATTCCATGAAACAGTGTGAATTAGGCTCATGCCTGGAATCCTAGCACTCTGAGGCTAGAAGATCCCTTGAGCTCAGGAGTTCGAGACCAGCCTGAGCAAGAGCCAGATTCCATCTCTACTAAAAATAGAAAAACTAGCTGGCCATGGGTTGGCGGGCACCTGTAGTCCCAGCTACTGGGGAGGCTGAGACGGGAGGATTGGTTGAGCCCAAGAGTGTGAGGTTGCTGGAAGCTGTGATGACACTACAGCACTCTAGCCAGGGTGACCAAGTGAGACTGTCTCAAAAAAACAAAAACAAACAAAAAAACAACATCATGAGTTAAAAGAGGCAAAGACTGGCAATGAAGTGATAGGGAGATGGACGCCATTCTTGCCTTCAACCCCTGTTTATGGGGTGCCTGCTGTGTGCCAGGCACTGTTCTGGGCCCTGGGGCGATGGGGACAGGCAGATAAGCTCCTGCTCTCCCCACATTCCAGCTGGGGAAACAGGCAAGAAACAGAAAGACACACAGTGTCAGGGGGTGCGCGGGGGTCAGTTCTGTGTTAGGTATGTGGTCAGAGAGGCCTTCTTGAAGAAAGGAGTTTTGAGCTGATTCCAGAAGGATCTACGCGAGTCCTGGGAAGATGGGGCACCCAAACGCTGCAGAGGCAAAGGTCCCAAGGCTGAGGCTGTTTTCCGAGAACCAGGAGATCTCTCAACACAGCTGGGGGAAAATCCATCTTGCGCGCGTGGACACACGTGATCCTTCGGGGTGATGGAAATGCTATACTGGATCGTGGGGATATTTGCAGAGCTCTGCAGATGTGCTAAAAAACACTGAATTGTGCGCTGAATAGCTTGTCAACTGTACCTCAGTAAAGCTGCTTTAGGAGCCTTACGGGGACAGAGCAGCTACCCCAACCTGCACAGGTGAGGGGCAGGCCTGCCATGCGCCTGGGCCTGGGGGGCAGCTGGGCTCAGTTCTGGCTGTTTCGGGAGGGTTTTAGCAGTGGAATGACATACTCCTAAAGGATCTCTTTGGCTGCTCTATGGACAATTACCAAAAAATATCTGACCAGTCTAGAAGCAAGGCAACCATACAGGAGGTTGCTAAGTGTTCCCAGCAAGAGGGGTGAGTGGCTTTAACTAGGATGGGAGCCGTGGAGGGGGCAAAGCAGTGGGACTGGGAAGCAGGTACCCCGGAGGGACCACTGAATCGCTGGGGTCGGGGTGGGAGCCAGAAAAGAGAAGTTGAAGTGACTCCTGGATGGCTGGGCCTAAGCAAGGGTAGGAACAGGGGCTGCCATTTACTAAAACGGGGAAAATTGAGGAAGAAGGAGGTTTACAAGTTAGCATAAAAAAATTCTGTCTTCTAGGTATCTATTGAGAAGAAAAAAAATCATTTTCCCATAAGGACATCTGCACTAGACTATATATCGCAGCTCAACGTACAATCACCAAGGTGTGGAATCAACCCAAGTGCTCATCAACCCAGGAATGGATCAACAAGCTGTGGTATAGGCACACCATGGGGTGCTATTCAGCCATAAAGAAAGATGGAGGCTTTACATCTTCTGTATTAACCTGGAGGGAGGTGGGGAGCATTCTCTTTAGTAAAGTATCACAAGAATGGCAAAGCAAGTATCCACTGTACTCAATACTAACATGAAGCCAGTAAATGAACTAATACACGCCTGCACAGAGAAAAACTCAATTTAATTCAGTTAGGGAGAGGGGGAGGGGGGTTGGTGAGCTTTCACCTAATGGGCACACTATAAGGGTACATGGTACACCACCTCCTGGGTACGGGGCAAAACTATAAGGGGGAACTTACTTAACAAATGCAAAGTTTGTAACCTAATCCTTTGTAACCGCATATTAATAAAAAAAAAATCTGCTTTGAAATGCTAAGTTTGAGATGCTATTAGGGGTTGAATTGTGTCCTTCAAAAAGCTATGTTGAAACCTTAACCCCCAGTGCCGCAGACGTAATTAGAGGAGGTGAGGTCAGACTGCAGCAGGGCACACCTTTCATCAGAGAGGACCGAGGTCTTTATAAAATGTCCATGGGAAGTCTCAGCACCCGTAGCACAGTGGTTACCGCACTGGCCACATACACCAAGGCTGGTGGGTTTGAACCCAGCCCGGGTCAGATAAGCAAAAATGACAAGTGCAACAAAAAAATAGCCAGGTGTTGTGGCGGGCACCTGTAGTCCCAGCTACTTGGGAAGCTGAGGCAAGAGAATCGCTTAAGCCCAAGAGTTTGAGGTTCCTGTGAACTGTGATGCCACAGCACTCTACTGAGGGCATAGTGAGACTGTCTCAAAAAAAAAAAATTTCCGTGTGAAGGTGGAGACAGAGGCGATGCTGAGACGCTTCAGGTCAAGGGCACCAGGGACGGGAGGCCACCACCAGAAGCTTGGAAGAGGCAAGGAAGGCATCTACCAGGGCCCCAGGGGAACCATCCCCTGCTTATACCTTGACCTAGGACTGCTGGCCTCAGAGCTGTGAAAGGATCCATTTTTGTTGTTTTAAGCCACCCAATTTGCAGTACATCCCTACAAGAGCCCTAGGAAATGAATACAGATACCTTCCAGACATGCAAGGCCTGGAGTTCAGCGGAGGGTTTGTGGTTGAAGATGTAAACCTGGAGATGATAATAGAACTCAGACAGCAAAGAGACTGGACTTCACTACGCAGCAACTCCTGAGAATCCGCCACCGACAGGAATCACATAGATGTAAATGAAACAGATGCCGACCTTGGAAGGAAGAAGCCGGTCGACAGTCTAAGATGCCCACGCAAATTTGGGAAGAGCAGGACTGATCACCATGATATCAGATTAAATCAATGCCACCGCAAGGAGCATTAGCAGATAAGGTCACCACGTGGTCGGACATCCAACAAACATAACATCCCAGTCAGGATCCAATTAACATAATCAAAATATCCTAAATGGTGGAAATGCAATAAATAGACACATATAACAGTAACTGCTGACCTCAATACTTAACCAAAGTTACAGAATTAAGTGTCAAAGATTTAACCAAAGAAAAAGTTGCACAATAAGTATTATAGAATTCTCAGGAATAATAAGACAATAGCCATCCTTTTCAAGTATACATGTCTCTCTAATAAAATGTTATCGATGGCCCAGCACCTGTAGCTCAGCAGCTAGGGCGCCAACCACGTACACCGGAGTTGGCAGGTTTGAATCCAGCCAGTGCCTGCCAAACAACAATGATAACTACAACCAAAAAATAGCTGAGTGTAGTGGTGGGCGCCTCTAGTCCCAGCCACATGGGAGGCTGAGGCAAGAGAATCGCTTAAACCCAAGAGTTTGAGGTTGCTGTGAGCTGTGACGCTACAGCACTCTACCGAGGGTGACATAGTGAGACTGTCTCAAAAAAAAAAAAAAGAAATCGTTATCAAGGCTGGGCATGGTGGTTCACACCTCTAATACTACCACTCTGGGAGTCCGAGGCAGGTGGATCACCTGAGTTCAGGAGTTCGAGAGCAGCCTGAGCAAAAGCAAGACCCCATCTCTACTAAAAATAGAAAGAAAGAAAAAAACTAGCTGGGCATGGTGGTGGGCACCTGTGTAGTCCCAGCTCCTCAAGAGGCTGAGGCAAGAGATTGCTTCAGCCCGACGGTGAGCTATGATGATGTCACAGCACGTTAGCCTGGGCGACAAAATGAGACTCTGTCTCAAAAAAAAATTATCAAATTCTAGAGTAGAATCGTTGTTTTGGCCATATTCTTAGATCAAAATGACAATAGGAACCAAACAAGAAACAGGTCCCTTGAAGTGATTAAAACTTACGAACTATGAACACCCAGGATGGGATGAAATTCAGAACAGGTCAGGTCATTCACAGTGACGAAGATAACTACAATACCTCCACTTATATTACGCTGTCTTAAATTAGAAATTACGTTCACTAGGTTCCTGGGCATACACTAATGTGACTAGGAAACACGTCCTCCCGCCGCCGGCTGGTCAGGCTAGGCACATCTTTGCAAAGCCCAGGCCTCACGCTGGTGGAACAGGACTGTGCTTCTCAATAAGGAGCTGTTCCTCGCCTAGAGAACGTTACTAAGGTTTCTTCTTCTTTTTCTAAAAAGTCTTTTAAGATGCTCATGTTTAAAGAAATTCATTGCATCTAACATTTAGATCCCAATTTTTGTTCCAGCAGCCTCATCGAATTAAAAAATTAAAAACCGTGTAGAATCCATTTTTAACAAATCATGGTCCTCAGACTCAAGTGAGTTTAAGTGGGTGTTTGGCAGGGTTAGGGATTTCCTGCCGCCTCTGTTTGATGAAATCTCTAGCTGTAACATTGTTATGTCACCAAGATTCATCCCTTGCCAAACCTCATCTTAGACATTTATGTGGGTTTTCCCGAATACCCTTCAGCAACTTAAATCCTAGATGTTATTGCCAGCTACCAGGGAAATTAAATAGGGAATACAGGAAATATAAAGTGACTAACGGTTACCAATTGCACAACTTTTTTCTCATGGGCATTTTCCATGGCTGGGAAGCAAACTCAGGGGTACAGTGGAACACAGTAAAACGTTCACAGACATCCTGAGGTTCAGCGTCTACAGACATATGGAGAAATTTCTGGTTCTGTTCCTGGAAGGACTGAATGTTTTAGTCGTAAACGTCTGTGCCTGGGGCTTGTTCAATTATATCTGAGTAGTCATGATTGTTTTAGAAAAGGTCAGTGTTTAAAAGCTTTAGAGCTATGCAATCACCTTGCTCTCATAAATGTAATGAATTCATAATCATCTAAAATCAAGAAGAACTATCAAAAGAAAGACATTTTCTATTCAAACTTTACATTCCACCATCATTTGAGAGTGCGAAAAGGGAAAACCTAAATAATAAAAATGAATTTATTATCTAAGCACAGAATGGGCAAAATGTGAAGAGATAACCAAATATGGACATTATTTAGCAGTGTGGCAGAACTACCAGAATGAGGAGGCCGGGGAGGGGAGTCTGATTCTGGGAAAATAAAGAGTATTTACAGCATTAGCTCAAGTATATGAAAAAAAAAAAAAAACAGCTAAAGGCCAGAAGATGTAATACGAAAACATAACGTGTGCCTGCTTGAAATGGACTAAAAAGATACATTTCACAAAATGGGAAACACAGTGTGTTGTCCAGGATCCCTTACATCTGGAGTCTCCTCTTTTTTTAGGTATAATAGAAACCAAACCTCTGTGCAATTTTCACTTTTATAATACGCTATTTTCTCTGAGATTTTTCTAGTTAGTTATTAATTTCAATACTATAACATTCCCTGAATGTTCAGGGAAGTCTTAAAAGTCAAAAGGATATTTCTCTCTCTCTTTAGCGTTGTGTATCTGCAAAAAACAATAAAACTCTTTAGAAGCATACTTGTTATTTATGAAAAATGTTCTTATCTGAAGTCTGTGTCCTGTATTCTGGAATAAGGAAACAATTACCTATCTGCCAGACATCCATATATCCATAAATTTTCAGCTTCTCTCATCGAGAAGACAGTTTGCCTTGCCACCTATTTTTGTAAACTATGTACATTAAGGTGTTTAGTTGCAAAATAAGGAGTGTGGGCTCTCTCTGGTCAGATCCGTCCTGTACCCAACAAAAAGAGGTGGAGAACCTCTGAGAATCTCTAAATTCCTGCTACTGTAACATGTCCTCTGGACCAACTGACCCCTCACAACCTAACATTTCACAGCTTAACATTTTATCTCTGCTCTAGACCACACTCCAGAATACACATTTGAGCCAGATGGAAAATCCACTGACTAAATTAAAACACACTAATTGGGCATCGGATTTCTCCTGAACATGTTCCTTCCCAGCATCAGTGACGACGTACCGTGTGGGAGTCGGATGTACGACTAAGAGGAAATTCATTCTTTCTGTACAAATAAATCATTTGGATTCATTTCACCAAAACTTTCTTATTGGCTCCTGGAAAAGATCGAATGTAGGATGTGGGAAATTGAACTAGTCAAACATTCAAAAGGTTTATTCAGCAAATGGAAACAAGAAGCAATGTCAACAGACAGCTAAATCATTTCTAGGTAAGATGTGAAGTCTTCCCTTTACAAAACGATTCTAGAAAAATCAAAGGTTGTCTCTGACACACGGTTGTATCCAGCTGTTCTTACCTTCATATGAATATAAGTAAAACTTTCTTCAGTTCAACTACTATGATAAATATTTTAAAGAACAAATTTTAACACTTTCTGTTCTAACTTTCTTTCTTTCTTTTTGAGACAGAGTCTCACTTTGTCACTCTGGGTAGAGTGCCGTATATCACAGCTCACAGCAACCTCCAACTCCTGGGTTCAAGTGATGCTCCTGCCTCTACCTCCCAAGTAGCTGGGACTACAGGCACCCGCCACAATGTCCACCTATTTTTTTTTAGTTTGTTTAGCAGGCTGGGGCCAGGTTCAAACCCACAGGCCCCGATGCATATGTCTAGTGCCCTAACTGCTGAGCTACCGGCACTGAGTCTCTAACTTTAATTCTTAATTCATAGCATGGCCAAAAACATACTGCATAAAAAGTGTTGTCCAGGCTGGAACACAGTGGCAAGTAATAGGCAGAAATCATAGAGCACCACAGCCTTAGACTCCTGTGCTCTCATGTCAGCCTCCTAAGTAGCTAGAACCACAGGTGCATACCTACCAGCTCTCATATTATATAAAAAATTAACCACACTCTCAGAGAATTCCCCTCAACATATTTATTCAGGTCCATGAATTGCAATGTATACAATAGATTTATGGCTGCTGTGAAGTTTTCATGATGATTCAGAGATAACTTGAACCTCCAAAGTTTGTTCAGAGTAGTTGCCTTAATGTTGCTAAGTATGTATTTATATAGGCCTGAGAAGGCTATGTGTGTCTCTCTAAGGTGATCAAGGTCAACATCAGCACTAATCAATCACATAGTGCATTTGCCTTTGATATGATGTGACGAAACTGACTTTTTACTAAACTCTGTGGTCTCACTCTCAAAAAACAGGAACTCCAGTCAAATCATGAGAAAAACATCACATAAATTCCAATGAAGTGACTGTCTTAGTCTCTGCTACTGTAAGAAAAATACCACAAGCTGGATAGCTTAAAAACAAAACAGAAATTTTATTTCTCATAGTTCTGGAGGCTGAGCAGTCCAAGGTCAAGGAGCCAGCAGATTCCATGTCTGGTGAGGACTGTGTCCTCATACAGAAGAAGGAAGGTGAGAACTCTTATCTCTTCAGGCCATTCATAGAAAGGGCACTAATCCCATTCATGAGGGCCCCACCATCATGACATAACCACCAAAGGCCCCACCTCCTGACACTATCCCATTAGGGATTAGGTTTCAGCATACAAACTCGGGGAAGCACAAACATTCAGACTATAGTGGGGACATTCTACAGAACACCTGGCCAGTTCTCCTTAAAACTGTCAAGGTCATCAAAAACCAGGGATGTCTGAGAAACTGTCATAGCCAAAAGAGCACAAGAAGGCATTACAACTAAATGTTATATGGAGATCTATTCAGGATCTTGGAATAGAAAAAGGACGTTAAGTTAAAACTAAGGAAAATCTGGACAAACTATGGACTTTAGCTGTAATAATGCATTGATATTGGTTCATTAATTATAACAAAAGTGCCACACCAATGTCACATATTAATAATGGAGAAACAAGGTGTGGAGTACAAGAGGCTTTATACTATCACCTTAATTTTCCTATAAATCTAAACCTGTTCTAAAACTTAAAGTCTATTTTAAAAAATTACATGGTTATTTTTAATGCTATCACATCCTGTCCACAACTTATCTGTAAATGGTTCAAGTAAAAATCATATAGATAGAAAAAGAATAAAACAAATGCAGTAAAATACCAACATCTGAGGGCTCTGGGTGAGGAGTAGCTGAGAATTCTTTGTACTAATCTTAACAACTTTTCTGTAAGTCTGAAGTTATGTCAAAATGTGTCAAAATGTAAGGTAAAAAATTACCATAAACAGAAGACACATATACTAAAAGAGGGGAGGGAAATTTTATAATATATATGATAGACAATGAATTCATTCCTTGGCATAACCCATAAACTAAAGGACAAATGCCACAATAAAAATGAATGAATCAGTCGTAAAAGAAGAAAAAGGCCAATCAATACGTGTATATGTGTGCACGTACTATATATGTATATGTGTGCATACGTGTACACACATAAATATTCATCATCAGTATCAATAAGAAAAATGCCAAAATTGTTTTAAACTGTTAAAATATTTGGCCTAGTCAACTGTCACTTCAAAAATAAAACACCATAGCCGGGGCATTGTAGCAGGTGCCTGTGGTCCCAGATACTTGGGAGGCTGAGGCAAGAAAATTGCTTAAGCCCAGGAGTTTGAGGTTGCTGTGAGCAATGATTATACCTCTGTGTTCCAGCCTGGGCAGCAGAGCAAGACCTTGTCTCTCTCTCAAAAAAAAAAAACTTTTTTATAGGCATATTACCCCTAATTATAAAATCTTCATAAGCATATGAATAGATATTCCATATTTTACTTAGTCAGTTTTCCTACCAACAGGCCAGTTTTTCACTATTGCAAATAATACCACATCGAACATCTTTGGGGGATAAATAAAGCTTTCTGTATTTATGATTGTTTTCTTCATTTAGAGTTCTAGTGAAAATACTGTTTATACAGACTGTTTGATTCTCCAAAGTCTTCCAAGATGTAGACTATACAGCCTTGTTGTGATGAGTCTTCCTTTGTATTTTTATGTCTATTAGGCAGGATGTTTGCATTCACCGAAATCTTTGGTCCTATAATTTAAGATTGCACTATGGCCAAGACAGTCAACAATGGTGCTATGTACCGTGAGATATATAAAAGAGAGAGTAGTCTCACGAGGATGATTTAACGAATGAGGCAGGGCAAATGCACATAAAGTGATCAAGAAAACATAAAACAGAAGCAATCAGAAAGTTCAAACGACTTTACTTTCAAAAGGGGGAACCATCGGAAGTATGTATGTATCAGATACACAGTAAATATTGGTTGGGTGAATGCAATGGTTACTGCCTGTGTCCTGAGGTGCCCTTCTGACGCATCAGGACAGTAGCAGAAATGAGGGATAGATTTTAGTATATTTCTAAGTCTGTGAAACCTAAGTTTTGGTTACTTTTTTTTCCCCTCACAGCTTTCATGAATCATAACTCCCGAAGATTAATGATTCAATCGCACCTGTTGAGTTGAAGCAACTCAACATAGGCATGGTTATTTGTCTCAATTACACAAACATGACTTTTTTGGGGGGAAAAAAGGAATCCTCCACCTTTAAGATATCTGGCAGTCACAATCATTATTTTAAGAGAAGAGAAACGTGGGAAGAAGATGACTTGAAATCCCACAGTCTTAGACGGACTAAGGAAGAGGTTCACAAACAACTCGAAAGCAATGGTGGCGGGAAGAACATCAGCGAGTTTAACTCAAGTGTCAGTCATTACTCATCTGACCTTCATAAATGATTTGAATTTCATAACTTCTCCTACAAAAGAAGTTATCAAACCTGAAGGCCCACGTTCCAGGGGCGTCTCCACTAGATATCTGTAGCGTTTGTAATGTAGACACCAAGGGATTTACTGCAGGAGAGCACAGGTATGAACCTGTATTTCTCAAAACAAAGACACCAGCCTTGCCTTCCCTAAACAGTTCAAGACGAAGCAGCAGAGCCTCTCTCTGAGCCCCACTCAGTCTCTAGATTCCAGGTCACGAACCACAGACATCACCGCACAAACCTTCGTGAGTAAAATGAAACCAGGTTCCCCATCTCTGCCCCCACGCTACACAGGGCGGCGGCAACTCATCATTTCAGAAACCTTCACACTGTGCTTCGAGCGCATCTCTCGTCCTTGGCTGTTGACCCAGGTGTCAGCCATACCTCCTCCCCACACTACTGCGCTCCTCCCACAATTTTCTGCTACTCAATAAATGTCCTCAGCGTTCACTCACACATGGAAGCCACAACCTGGGATCATCCTTGAATTTCCTTCTCTTTCCCTTTCTCAGTGCAAGACATCATGAAGGGCTATCAATTCTAGATCCCGAATGCAAACCTAGAATCGGTCTTTCTGGAATCATTTTGCTCTGCTCCTTTCCAAGTCCTGTAACTCCCACAAGCCGTCGATTCTCAGATGCTTGCAGTAGCTTTCTACATGCTTTCAGAGTGACCTCCTTCCAGTCCCTCCAGCACTGCGGACCCCACCCCCTAGCCCGTTGTCCAGTAATGACCCATGGCCTGTTAGGAACCAGGCCACACAGTGGGAGGTGAGCGACAGAGAGCAAAGCCTCATCTGTATTTACAGCTGCTCCCATCACTGGTGTCACCGCCCGCGCCTTCTCCTGTCAGATCAGCAGCCGCGTGTGACGCTCACGGGAGCACCAGCCCTTCTGTAAACTGCGAAGTGAGGGCTGTAGGTTGTGCTCCTTCTAAGAATCTACCGCCTGATGATCCGAGGCGGTGATGCCAGCTCTGGGGAGCGGCTGCAGGAAGACTGTCATTAGCAGACAGGGTTCACTGTGCAGAGACCAAGTTAAATCAATCACTTCCAGACTTGCTAAGATCCGTTCCCCCCTCTTCTACGGCACTGGTACCTGGCGCCCAAAGAGTTGGGGACTGCCGTCCCCAAACCACAAGCTCTCTCCTATTTCTGGCCTCTGCTCGTGCTGGCTCCTGTGCCCCAAATGTCCTTTCTCCAGGCTCTCCACCTGCAAGCTCCTTCTCACTCTTCAGGTCTTCCCCAAGGGGCCCTTCCCTGTCCGCCCGTCTAGAAACCTCAGCGTCTGCTACTGCTCCTTCATCCTCTGTCTCCGCACTGCTGGACAGCGCACTGACCTTCACAATGACTCACGTATCTGCTAGGGATACATCATCTTTCCGCCCCTCTAGACGGGAAGTTTCACGAAGGCACGGATCTTCTCCATTCCATTTACCAGCGCACACCCAGTGCTAGGACAGTGCTGGGAATTTAGGAGGCAGCTTAATAAATACCAGTTGAATACACTCAGGACTTCGTGATTTCTCCTGCCCAAGACTACACCCTTCAATGCTCCCAACTTCTTCTCCTGGTCACTCAGGACTTACCATGCGCCATGAGTACAGCACAGCCCCACATTCTGTGCCTGTCCGCTGAATGTCCTCTCTACCTGCTTGCTCTTAACTCCAACTTTGTTCTTCTGTGTGGACCTCACCTCTGCAGTAAGCTCTCTAGTTGAAGGAGCTCCTCACATTCAGATGTCAGAAAGTAGACTCACTCCAGAACTTTAGAATAAGCACAGCCGAAGAGGTCCACTAACTATTTTTTTTTTTTTTTGAGACAGAGTCTCACTCTCTCTCTCAGGCTAGAGAGACATGGCCTCAGCCTAGCTCACAGCAACCTCAAACTCCTGGCCTCCAGCAATCCTCCTGCCTCAGCCTCCCAAGTAGATGGAACTACATGTGCCACCTAGTCTTTCTATTTGTAGTAGAAGTGGAGTGTAGCTCTTGCTCAGGCTGGTCTTGATCTCCTAAGCTCTTGGGGCCCTTCTGCTTCAGCCTCCCAGAATGCTAGGTTACAGGCATGAGCCACTATGCCCCCGCCAATAACTTCTTAAAGAAAGTAATTTAGGGTGGCACCTGTGGCTCAAAGGAGTAAGGCACTGGCCCCATATACTGGAGGTGGCGAGTTCAAACCGGGCCCTGGCCAAAATCTGCAAAAAAAAAAAAGAAAGTAATTTAGTATGGTTATCATAAGTTTGAGAGAACTAACAGAAGTATAGGAAATCAATTACACACATAAATTTTAAAACCTAATTCACAGCTTTTATTGTTCTGTGATATGCTTAAAAGTTTTTTTCCAAGTCCATATTTTTTGTGACAGACTCTTAGTATTTTTTTAAAAAACAGAAAACTGGAAGTATAAGAAGTTTAGTAAAAGTTCAACTGACACTAGTACATTAATAATTACACCTAGTTTGTGTTCCTCTCCTATCCAAGTAAACTGGATTCTTTATGATTATACCCAAATTTGCATACCTTGGTACACAAACATTTTAATTTTCATAAATTGTTGTACATCTTAACTGTATTCAGGTTTGGCTTCCTCCCAACTTCAATTTTTAAAAATTTATTTTAAAATAAGAAAGCAGCTTTGGCTTGGTGACTGTAACCCAGTGGTTAGGGCGCAGGCCATGTACCCTGGGGCTGGTGGGTTCCAACCTGGCCCGGGGCCTGCTAAACAACAATGACAACTACAACAAAAAAATAGCCAGGCATTGTGGCAGGCACCTGTAGTCCCAGCTTCTTGGGAGGCTGAGGCAAGAGAATTGCTTAAGCCCAAGAGTTTGAGGTTACTGTGAGCTGTGACGCCACGGCACTCTACAGAAGGCAACATAGTGAGACTGTGCCTCAAAAAAAAAAAAAAAAGAAAGAAAGAAAAAGAAAGCAGCTTTTTCTACCAAACATTCTCTTAAGAGCAATGCTTCTCCAAAACTCTGTGCCTGTGTCTCTGTATGTCCCCTTTCTTGTACCCTCTCTGCTTTGTAATTACTGCCAAGGGTTAAGGCAAGTCCCTGTGTCCCAGAGAACTGATGCTCCTAGGCAGAAATGATAACCCAGAACTATGAAGCTCTCCCTCCATCCTCCAATTATAACTCTTCCTGGTCATACGATGCCTCTGGCAACAAGAGTGACCTCTGTAAAGTGCAAATTTAAATATTTCACCGTTCACTTGAACCTCTTCATGGCTCTCCTGTTTTCACCATAAAGTCCAAACCACAACTGAGTAAAACCAAGCCTCTGCTTAACCTCTTCAGCCTCAGCCCTTACCTGCATTCTCAGTGAACTTGGCTTCCTCAAACATTTCATATTCTGAACGTCTGCTGCTGGCCCTGCTCAGCACAGTCTTCCCCTTGCCTTACGGACTTTGAGTCATCCTTCTATTCTCAGGATAGATCTCACTTGCCTGGGGAGGTGAGCTCTTAACTCTTCCAGGTCTGGGCTGGTAACTGTCCTATATTCCCCCATACATGGCACCCTGTCACACCATTATGTGGATCATGATGAAAGTTAGGAGATACACAAAAGTCAAATGTAAAATCCAAGTGGACGGAAACAAAAGAAGCCCTCCCAGCAACACCCGAAACTTACACAGGTGAATCAGAAAGAATGTCGTTGACTGAGTTTCTTGGAAGTGAAAAAATGGACCATAACACAGTTTGTCTCAAAACTTTCGTAGTGACCCACGTATGTCATACCTTTCTGAGGTCTTAGCTATAGCCCTCATTGCACAGAAATCTTGCTGAGGTCAGTGATTATAACTCTCGCTCACTCCTGGATACCTAGCATGGGACTGGCTCATAGTAGAAGCTCAACAAATATTTATTGATGGATAAATGAATAAATGTATGAATGAATAAAGTGTGACACCCAAGAAGTGTTGGCATTCACTCAGTTCTTACAACGCTACTGTATCTAGTCATTGAGTATAGCTGTTGACTTCTAGAGAAAATGGTAAAGCTGTTTGTATCAAAAAGTTTTACAAGGATGTTATGTGTATGTACAGATTAAATCTATTTTTTTCAAGGAAACATGTCTATGGATGTTTATGACTGTGGGCTTATAAGTAACTGTTCACAGACCTCTGGCTATTTGCTAGCTTGTCTTCAGAGGAGTTAAGAAGATTCTTCCTGCCCTCCATATCTTCCCAAGGATTGCTGGGGCTTGAAATTTCACCATTACAGAGCCCTTTCTTTCTTTTTTTTTTTTAATTATATATTTTATTATTCCTTTTTTAAAGTTAACTTTAATCTTACCTGTCTGGTTCTTTTTGATTTTTTTTTGGTCAGGGCTGGGTTTGAACCCGCCACCTCTGGCATATGGGACCAGTGCCCTACTCCTTTGAGCCATACGGCCCACAGAGCCCTTTCTTTATCTCCAGGTTTCATAGCCTCTTATGTGGAAATGCTGCAGCCACGCAAGACATTTTATCTTACGAATCATTTATGTTCCTGGGATTTAATGAAACAAACTCCTGGATGAATTAAATCACAAACAATAGAGAATTTTGGAACTTTGCAATGGAAGATGTTAAAAAAATCTCTTAAAGAATATATAAAAATAGTAATAATGAGAATAATAGCAATAATAAAAATAGCTGACTTACTGAACTCTGATTGGGCCAGGTAGTGTTCTAAGCGCTTTTACAGGCACAAACTAATTTATCTGTCCAATAACCCAATGGAGTAGGAACCACTCTTATCCCTACATTACAAAACATCAAGAGGTTAAGAACCATGCCCACAATCATACAGCTAGTGTTACAGAGGTGGGCTACAAGCCAATCCCTCTGATTCCAAAGCCTCTGCTTTTAATCACTACCTAATTTTTCTTTATTCTTCTTTATCCAGAATAAAAGAAAACACCTGCTACCAAGGGATCAAGTTGGCAAATAGGACCAAATTATTTTACAACTAAGGCAACGTAGCATCTCAAAGTTTTCCTTTTTCTTTTTTTAACAGAACAAAGTTACTTCTACCTATGCTTGTATAGCTTGTATCTATAAAAACACATATCATCTGTATCAATAACAATGAAGAAGTGAAATATCTTTCTGAAATCTCGTATTAAAGACTTTACATTGATATTTTAAATTAATTAATTAATTTGGAAAGGGACTAGAGCACACCCTACTGGCCAGCTGATAGGAACTACAGCAATCACTTGGGAGAAAATGCTAACCTGACTTTAAATTTAAATAATGTCTAAATGAAACATGAAAAGCTGTCTTGTAAAATGTATCTAAATTAATGTATCTGTGGTGGCGCCTTTAGCTTAGTGGTTAGGGCGCTGGCCACATGCACCAGGGCAGGTGGGTTCGAACTCAACACAGGCCTGCTAAAAAAAAAAAAAAAAGCTGGGCATTGTGGTGCGTGCCTGTAGTCCCAGCTACTTGGGAGGCTCAGGCAAGAGAATCACTTAAGCTCAAGAGTTTGAGGTTGCTGTGAGCTGTGACTCCACAGCACTCTACCCAGGGCAACAAAGTGAGACTCTGTCTCATTGAAAAAAAAATTAATGTATCTGTAAGACACTAAAAAAATTCTGACAATTATAAGTTGTTGCAATGGGAGAAAAATTAGAAATATAATAACTACTGATAGCATCAAATGTTTGTTCAGGGAGCATTTGGTAAGCAAAAGGTGGGTCAATTGAAAATAAAAAGGTGGGGCAGTGCCTGTGGCTCAAAGGAGTAGGGTGCTGGCCCTATACGCCGGAGGTGGCAGGTTCAAACCTGGCCCTGGCCAAAAACTGCAAAAATAAATAAAGAACGAACGAACGAACTATGCAAACAGCTTGTCTAAAATTTACACTAAGGCTCGGTGCCTGTGGCTCAGCGAGCTAAGGTGCCAGCCACGTACACCTGAGCTGGAGGGTTTGAATCCGGGCCCGCCAAACAACGACGGCTGCAACCAAGAAATGGCCGGGCGTTGTGGCGGGCGCCTGTGGTCCCAGCTGCTTGAGAGGCAGAGGCAGGAGACTCGCTTGAGCCCAGGAATTGGAGGTTGCTGTGAGCTGTGATGCCACAGCATTCTGTCCAGGGTGACAGCTTGAGGTTCTGTCTCAAAAAAATAAAAATAAAAAAAAATTTACAGTAAGAAAAGGCAGTTAAGTCCTCACCCTAACATCTAAAACCTCAGACTAACAAATTAAAACCAGCCCCATCAGACATCTCATGGGTTAAGTATACTGCATATATATTAAATACACACACACAATCATCACTTTTAGGGAAAAACTAGAAAGGGAGGGTAGTATTTATAATTACACGGCGACAAAATGATATTTTGTCAAATAGAGATATTTTTCTGTGCTACTTTTCAAATGGCTGTTAAGGTTGAAAGGTCAGTGGAAACCTCTAGTGATAGGACATTCCTCGTGCATGAATCCCGGGCTCTTATCAGCATGTATGTTTTAAATAATCCAGAGTTTACTGAATATATGCATGGATGTGTCCAAAAGGTAATATAACACGTTAAGCAAATGACCTCTAGGAAATGCATTCCTTCCTTTCCCTTCATTTTTTTTATTGCACACTTATCTACAAATTAGTAAAACAACAACAAAAAAGTGTATAATATACATTTAAATCAGGTTTAGACAGAAACAAAGACTCTAGGACCAATGGGGTAATGCAAAAGGTGTCTCACTTTAAAATATTGTTTTATAGGCTGGGCACGGTGGATCATGCCTCTTGACACTTTGGGAGGCCAAGTGGGGGAAGACTGCCAGAGGTCAGGAGTTTGAGACCAGCCTGAGCAAGGGTCAGACCTGACTCTACAAAAAATTTCTATTAAAATTAGGCAGGCTTGGTGGTACGTGCCTGTAGTCCCAGCTACTAGGGAGGCTGAGCCAGGAGGATTGCTTGAGCCCAGGAGTTGGAGGTTGCTGTGAGCTATGATGACACACCACTGCATTCCAGGCTGGCCAACAAAGTGAGATGTTGTCTCAAAATATATAGACACATATACATATATATATGTACACACATACATATATATGTTGTTTTACAAAATAGAAACACAAAAACAACTATAATCAATTAGAATAAGCACCAAAATATGTCTATTCTTCCATAGGATTCAAATAGTATAGAAATATAAACTTGTTAAGGTCCCTGTCCAGCATATTTATGCTTATACCTGACTGTGGTATTTCTTTGAGAGGAAAGAAAGACGCAATGTCCTCAAGAAAACAGGGTCTGTGATTCTAAAGTTTCTAAGCCAGAACCTCACCCTTGTTCTCACTGCAAGTACAGCTTCTTCTCACACTGAATGAAGGACAAGAACACAGTGACAATCTAAATCAATACGATGCAAATCTAATGTGTAGATGTTATGTTCAAGTGCTTTTCTATTCAAGAAAACAATCAGCTAACATAAAAAGTTCTTAGGAAATTGCCTTGAAATTAAACGGTGTGTGAGAGATGTGAAAATCACTGTCTGACTTTAAATTTCTTTCTTACTGGAGATAATTCAAAATAAAGTTAGCATCAGGAAAAAAAAAAGAATATTTCCCCAAATCTCTAGTCTAGTGTTCTAATCTGTGAAAGGTGGATGAATAATCTTGCTTGATAAATACAAACATGCTAGTATTTACTTCAAGATGCTTAACACGTTCTCCTTAAACTCTTTCCAAAATATTCTGCAATATTATTGATGTATCTACATTATTATAAAATATCATTAAATAGGCTATTAAGGAAAAGATTTGCAGGGTAAAAGTCTTCTCATGTGATTCCTTCACAGCTGCAAAAGTTTATTACATGACTATCAGCTGTTAAGCTCGATTCAGTAAACCAGAAGCTATAACTTGTCCCCCACCCCAAAATGAAGAATCAAATGTTTATTTTGCAAGTTTAAAATAGAAAGGAAAAAAATCCAGATTAATCACATATTACTCATGTGATTTTACGATTTTTGATAATTTACCAAAACATTAGCACATCATACAGCTCACAGCAATATAGCGAATATCCTGTTGATCTTCTTTCTCTGAAGAAGGGGTGTGTTTCACAGTTGCTCTGGTGATTATCGCTTTTATGAATAGGGGAATGTACAAGCATGCCAATAAGGCCAAAGCACAAATTACAACTGTATTGTAGTGACTTGAAATAGCGTAACTAGGCCTCCTTTCAGATGAAACTGGAACTCAGCTAGGACCCCATTCAGTAAATGCCGTCCTCTGAAGCCTGGAAAGATGTTCTCAGGCTGATCCTTTTTTCACACTGATAACAGCATTTGGTGGAGCCATGAACATAAATGACACCAAAATGGGGGTAGAATCTGAACAGATTGTCTTTGAATAAAAAATTCTAGTTACTTGGTAAGGAAACCAGTCATTAGTTGTGACTCATTTCCATCATCCTAAAATAATACTGAATGGTAATAAGAAGACAAGCTAGCAGAAAGATTGAATAACTGAATTGATGATAAATAGCTGAAGCTTGACAATGACCCAACAGCCCCCTGTCGCCAGTAGAGCCATCAGAAAGGGAGGGTAGCGTTCTCTTGGCTAAACGTTTGTTTATCTTGCAACTGAGAGAGGCAGAAGGATAATTCCGACTCATGTGTGCGGGCTTCCTTCAGCTCTTAAGGCCTTGAATCCAAAATTAGGCTTTTGAATTAAATTTGTTAAAAGAATGCAAGCAAATAACAGTGGAGAAAAGGCAAATCACTGCATGGGTGCCAAGTTAATAGTTAACCGACAATGAGGCTGGAATCTCAATCTATGTTAAACTGCCACAATTAGGTCGCTGAATGTCTGACTATCAGCATTATTGTGAGTGCGGCAGGGCGAGGTCACCCGCGGGTCTCTGGCCTCCACTCGTTCTAGTTAAAACTAGAGGGTTTCTGTCTGTTTACTTTTTTTCTTTCCTTAGTTACTCTTGCTCTGTTATCATTTGTATTATTTATTTTACGGTTAAACTATAAGCCTAAGTTGCATCTCTGGCGCCCCAGGAAACCTCCCCCTCCCAGGCCCGCTGGGGCACCTGCTCCGCCCATGCCACTGAGGCCAGCACAGTCCTTGGGGATGACCTGGTCAGAACTGAGGGCCGGACCAGGCCAGTGCACTCAGAGGGGCCCCAGCACTCGGCACGTGGCCTCGCCAGCCCTCACTGTCTCCTGCTGTCCCACTCGGTCCCCTGCCCCTCGCCGTCCCGCACTGTCCCCTGCTGTCCCATTCTGTTCCTCGTTGTCCCTCATGTGCCACTCTGCCCCCCACGTGCCCCCACTGTCCCCTGCTCGCGGGCCACAGAGGCCGCCCCGCAGACGCCACTGTCCCTCTCTGGGGCCTCCTCGCTCACGCGCCCGGCCGCGGACCCCAGAAAGGGAAACGCTCAAATTTCGTCCCTCGGACTTGAAATTGTGGGGAATTCAGCACGACGTGCGACGCGCCCTCTACTGGGGCACAAGCCGCGGCTGCCCTCAGACGTGTGAGGCAAAGTGCGTGTCGAGGGCTCCGGGACTCGGCAGCTGCCGCCCGGATCCCGCGCGGGCCGAGCCCAGCGACCCACGCGCGGGAGACAAAGCGGCTCGGCCGCAGCGCCCGCGCGACGCCGGCCGGGGCCCACGCAGCCGCCGGGCCGCGGCATCGCCGCTTTAAGAGTGCGGCCGCCCGGATTGGCTGCGCCCGGGAGGCGGGGCGGCGCGCTCTCAGTATATAAGGGCGGCGGAGGCGGCGGCGGCCACGGCGGCCGAGTGCGAGACTGGGAGCGCGAGCGGGAGGGCAGCGAGGCGCCTGCGCGGTGTCCGGGCCCCCGAGCCCGCGGCGCTGAGCCAGCCGGGACGGACATGCGCGGGAGGGCGCCCCGGGGCAGCCGCCGCTCCTCCCGGGTAAGGGGCCTGGCGGCGGAGGGGTGGACGGGTGGCGCCGAGCTCCGCTGCCCCGGGCCCCCGCGCCGGGCGCCGGGATCCAGGCGGCTCCCCAGCGCGAGGGCGGAGGCGCGGAGGGCGCGGGCGGGGGTCGCCGCGGCGCGGAGTCCCCGCCGGGCCGAGCGAGGGGCGGGCCCGGGCCGGGGGCGCCGCGCCGCCCCTCGCCTCGGCCATGCCCCCCGGCGCCCGGGACACGTCTCCCGGCAGGCGGGACCGGCCCGGACCGCGGACGGGGCTCCCGGGGCGGCGAGCACGAGGGTCCTCCCCACCAGCCTGCGCTCGCGGGGCGCTCCGCGGAGATCGGTGGCTTCGGGGACCGGGGGGATTTGGGTGGGTTTCTTCCCAACGTTTTCCTGCGCACACCGAGTGCCCGGGGAGGCTGCTGGAGGCTCGGTAATTGCTTGCCGGTGTTGGTACCAGTTCCCCTTGGTCAGCCTGGGTCCCTCTGCCTAATTTCTCAGCGACGATGGTAATTCGTAAATCATTTTTAAATTCAGCTGAGCTGTAGATAGCCTTTTACCTCCTCTTAGAAACGTGGTTCTTTGCTATGAATATCTTCAGTACTGCTTCGGAAAGAATGGAACTGCAGAATTAGGTGCTCAGACGTGGATGTTGATTGGGAATTGTGCGTAGTTACGTGTATCATGGCCTTGTACAAATTAACCATGATTGGTACTGCACTGGGGCTTGCTAAGTCTTTATTAGGATTTCATCATTGCTCGAAAGAAACCAGTCTCTTCCCTGATAAAAATATGAATAGATCGTTAGTCATAAACTAAAGTGTAGTCAGAATGGAGACTGTAGCTTTAAAAGAGATGTGTTGGTAACTTGAAGGTTCACCTGCAGCACAGGTAGGGCAGGACTGGTTTCTAGGCAACTGACAGGGGTGAAGAAAGGTGAGGTTAAAATGCCTTTTTTTTCCTTTCTAGAGAACAAGTTTTCAAGCTTTTTGTATCTGTAGGAGTGCAGTGGACACACATTTGTTGAGAAGACCAGAACATCTTAAGTTCACCCTGCCTCGCGTTTCTTTTTCTGAAACTGTATTTCTTTCTTTACATTTCTGTAATTACAGTATACGGTTTTAGGTGCAATTTTACTTAAACCGAGACCAGAGACAGGCTGGGTACCTGTATCAGCAAATGACCAAAATATGCAAAGACCAAAACAAAAGAAGCTGTTTTCTTGCTAATGTGCTTTTTTTTTTTTTACCAGTATGTTATCAACCAAATTCTTCTTGTTGTTATTAGCAAGTTTGGAAAGAAATATACAGATGTTTTAGCATGAATAGAAACTATTTGTTATTTCCGTCACTTCAAGCAGAGATTTATTTTCACCTGTGTGTTCCAATGGACACTAGGTAATAGGTGATAGGTGGTCTTGGACTAACAGTTTATACCCCGACAAATATATTGGACTGTAAACTCCATAAGGGTAGGAACTCTGTCTCAAACTTCTGCTTCTGTCTTACACAACCTAACACAGAAGTTGATGTTGATGAATAATTGCACGAAAGTATGTTTTACATTTTAAGGCTCAGCAGGATTGGAACAGTCACTGATAAAGGTTGGAAAAGCAAATCTGTTTAACTTTTTTTATGGCTGTTATGAAATGTCTGAATTATTCATATTTTTAACAGATAGATAAAATTGTTTTAATTAATCCTTTTTAAGTTCACAATAGATACTGGTCACTCTAAGTGAGATTTAATATGCTGTAAACTTGAAAATAACTCTTGGCTGCTGCTTCTCAGAAGCTGAACTACATACCACTTCCTTTCTGCTAATACTAATGGTAGCCTTTAAAAGCAAGTTGCTTAAATTGCAGGTACAATCTAACATGCTTGAAACTGACCTGCTTGTCTACATACCATCAAGTTGCTTTAGAAAGGTGAGCAGAGGAGGGAAAAGGTGGTGCCAAGGGTAATTCCAGGAATTTGAATGTTGGTAGGCTCCCTCTACCAGAGAAACAACTCTGCTCTTAATCTAAATAAATTTGAATTGGTACCTTAACGATTGGAAGCATTTAGCATCCTTTGCATGTGTTTGGCTGTGCTTTATAAAAGCTAATGAATAACTCACTAGCTAAATACAATCCAGTTATGGTGGTCTGGCATTGTTGGCACTGTATAAACACATGCTCTGTAAAGATAGATAAAAAGGATGAGTCTCAGGCTCCTGAATGTAAGTTAGCAGCTTAACAGAATTACTTTTAAGGCAGGAAGAAGTAAGTGTGGGATTCAGATTTCAAAAGGCGGGGAGAGAAGATTCTGAGACTTGAAGTCTTCATTGATACTTTAGTCCACTTCCTTGCGCCATAAAAATGGGTAGTATTAGAAAAAGACGGATCTTCCACGTCTTAATGAGTATACATTTAAAATGTGGGGCTTTGGCTGCATAAAACAGAGTCCTTTTCAACTTGGAAACAATAGGAAGGTCATGATTAGAAGACATTGTCCAAAAGCTCTTACTAAAAGACCCACGAGTACGAAATTCGACTAATTATAGATGATTTTTTTAAAAATACTCTTCACTCTGTGTGAAATGCTCTTTTATCATGGCTGCCTCTTTTTCATCCTTTAGATTTCAATTTAAAAAGTCACCTACTCCGGCGGAGCCTGTGGCTCATCGAATAGGGTTCTGGCCCCATATACTGAAGGTGGCGAGTTCAAACCTGGCCTCGGCCAAACTGCAAAACAGAAAAATAGCCGGGCATTGTGGTGGGCACCTGTAGTCTCAGCTACTCGGGAGGCTGAGGCAAGAGAATCGTCTAAGCCCAGGAGTTGGAGGTTGCTATAAGCAGTGTGACGCCACGGCACTCTGCCAAGGGCGATAAAGTGAGACTCTGTCTTTGAAAAAAAAAAGTCACCTACCTAGGTGGAGAGGCCTTCCCTAACCACCTGTGTGAATGTGTTCTTCTCTCTCTCCTTATAATATTTCTGTACCCTGCTTGTTTCCTTAGAAGTTATCAGTCTGAAATTGTTCCTTGCTTATTTACTGTCTCAGTCTTCATTGGAAGGCTTCATTGAAGGCTTCATTGGACAGTAACTGTCTTTTCACCTAATTAGTGTCTAGTTCAGAAGAAGCACTTGATAAATATTCAAGAATGTTAAAAGAATCCATCCTTGCCCTCTAAGCATTTGGGAGGTGGTGATCCCTGTGGGTTCCTGTCTCTGCAGCTGACTAGCTCTTAGGCCTTGAAGGTTTTACTCAACAATTCTTTGCTTGCGTTTCCCCATTTATAAACGATGTTAAGAAGAGAAATGAGGTTGTTGCCTAAAATGAATGAGAATGGAGAACTGGTGAAAGTGGATTGGGGACAATGCTGGATTATAGGACAGAAGAGCCGTGAGGGCCTTTTTGCTCATAGTGAGATGTTTAACCTCACTGTTTCCTCATCTGCAAAGTGGAGATTATAATCCCTGCCTCTTCTTACAGGGATGTTGTGGGGATCAAGTGAGATAATGTACAAGAAAGTGCTTTACAGATAAGATATTCTGTTATTAAAATCTGGGTTCCACAGTAGAGCCTGATTAAATGCCATTATTGGGATCTATGCTGTGAAAGTGTATCAAAAGGAGGCCTCATGGGTGTATGTAGTAACCCTTTTTTTGCGAGTAAAGACAGACTTGGCACCAATGGATCATTAAAGATCTCGGGCTTCAAAGAATTGCTTGAAATGGTCATGGAATGTTCAATTCATACCTTAGCCCTGTCATTTTAGAGGATATATAGGCCAAATCTACAATTAATAATTTTTATAGTAGAATTTCAGGGAGTTAAATTAAAACAGGAACTTTCAAAGCCTGCATGTTACCCAAGAAAAACTATTACCAAGACCAACCAGGAAATCCCCCAAAAAGTACATCTGTGCTACCCTTAAAAGATGAGCATTATACTTGGTCAAATCTTATTCCACCTTTAGAGAGTCTTACAGACCAGAAGAGGCAGAGGCATGTTGAGGAAGGGCCTGGACTCTGTAGCCAGGCTGTCTGGTGTTTAAGTCCTGGCCCCACATTTCCCCTGAGTTGACCCCTGAACTCTCTAGTGGCCTCCCGTTCTCCATGTGTAAGTGAGGGTGATAACAGAAACTCACCTTATGGTGATTTTGAGGATTAAATCAGCCAATATGTGGAAGGCACTTAGGACAGTGTCTGCCTGGTAGATGAGTGTCCAGTGAATGTTATTTACTTATTTTTTATTGTTTGGGATTCATTGAGGGTACAAAGAATTAGGTTACACTGATTTGCATTTGTTAAGTCCCTGCTGTAATTGTGTCCAGCTCCCAAGTTATTTATGGTTGTATATTAATTGTAACAAGTTACTGATTGGGTGACTTAAATCCATATAAAATAAATTTGAAGTTTTAAAGACTGTTGTGCTCAATCGATATTAAGATTAAAACAGAATTCGTGTATCTTTACAATAAGAAATCTGTTGTAGCAAAAAAGAAATAATATTTTTCTATCTTCTGTGTGTGTATATATATTGTTGCTGATTGTAGTACTCTGTAGGAAAAGTACAAAGAACAAAAGAATATATTCCTGCTGCCTCCTTCTCTGCTATCACACCAAAATTGAGTGGGAGACTAAGTGAATCAAAAGGCTATTGATTATGGTAGCTGGACAAATAGGTTTATTGTTAGCTTGCCATTTCTTAAAATACTTAGCTAGAAAATATTCTGAATTATTGAAGACATTGTGTCATTTAATTTTTTTTTTTTTGACAGTCTGAAGACAAATTATTTTCTTTGTTGCCTCCATTTTCACCATTATGTAGAAGACCCATTTGAGAGCCTGTGAGGCCAGGAGGTGACACAGACAGCAGCTTATCTTTACCACACTGAACCTCGTTCTTAACAGCTACCCAGCCGTCAAGTTTTGCTTACATTTATGCAGGAATAGTTTAATTACATTATGACTTTATTTAAAAGCCATCCGTGCTTTTACTTTTAAGGCTATTTGTGCTTCCCATGATAGTAGAGCACAAGGAAGGGAATTTTCTTAACTTGCCTCCCCTTGTCTTCCCGCACCCCCCAAATTATAGCCTATTACATCGAAATCTGAAAAACTCTGAACTGGGGCCTTTGTTTTTGAAGAATTTGTGCAAATTCTTCTTTTGCTTTTAGTAAATAAACTCAGAATAACTCTCATAAACACTGAATATGTAGATGAATGCCAGTAGGGTTTCTCAGATTATTAATGAAATTCTATAAAACCGCTAAACTGAATGTTTGGGGTGTCAGCCTGGTCACTAGTGCTTAAGATACTAATCACAATCAAATTGGTAGGTTTTTTGATTTGAATGATTTTGTTTCTTTTTTCCCCCATTTTCCCAAAGGTGAAATTTTAGACATTTTTTAAAATGAACATAAATGTGCAGAGACCGGTATATTTGGGGAAGATCACAAATCACGGAATTTGTCATGGCCCTAAAGCAGTTTTCTTTTATACATTTTAGCTCTAAATGTATTACCTTGGGTCTCCCCTGGGTATGGAAGTAGTTATATAGGTAATTGTTAAATGCAATTGAAAAGACCATTTATCACCCTGAGTAAACAGAAATCAGGTTCTAGAACCAGACTGAAAGAAGGAAATTACATCACACTCTTAAATAAGGAAGCACTGGGCAGAACTGGATGAGTTGTATGACAAAAATGTGCCCCTCCTCCTCTCGACGATTGCTTCTGAGATTTATTAATGAGATCTGGAGGCAAGGTAAACGTATCTAGGTTACTGCCTTAAGGTAGCCTGGTTTAATACTTTTTGTTTTTTTTTTAAGCAGTTTCAAATAGATTATCCTCAAGCTAAAGGTATAGGATTTCACCTTAATAAAGAAGGTACAGTGCGCTTTTGGTGTAACTTTTTTTTTTTTTAAAGGAATGTGACTTTTTTTTTTTTAAGACGGAGTCTCACTCTACTGCCCAGGCTAGCCAGGCTAGAGTGGTGTCAGCCTATTTCACATCAACCTCAACCTCTTGGGCTCAAGCCATCCTCCTGCCTCAGCCTCTTGAGTAGCTGGGACTACAGGATAATTTGTTGGGGGCTTTTGTTTTGTTTTTTCTTTTAGTAGAGACAGGGTCTTGCTCTTGGTCAGGCTGGTCTGTAACCCCCGAGGCTCAAGCAATCCTCCCTCCTCAGCCTCCCAGAGTGCTGGGATTACCGGCATGAGCCACTGGGCTGAGAGCCTGACTAAAGGAATGTGACCTTAAATTTAGTAACAGGAACACAGTAGGTGCATTGTAATCTAGAAGGGATATTGTGTAAGAGAAGGTAAAATTGATTGCTTTCAGGACCCAATCTAATTTCAGTAAATACACAGTAACAACCCAATATAGAAACTTACATTGTTAATCACTGAAGCTCATAATTTTTAGTCAGCCTGTAGAATGTCCACTTTGAATTCTGGAAGTCACTTTAATGAAAATTCCTTCTTGGTGCTTGTCTGAAGCTTGTTTTACCGTTACTGGACAGTCTCATCACTCCAGCACATGTTAGGCTCTGTCACTGACAGTATATGTGACTCTCTGTAATTTCTTAAAATGAGATGGGTATTTTCACAGTATCTATTTAATAAATAGAGATGATTGATGCCAGGATTTACAGGGAGAAAACATAGGTCAGACATGAGTGCTGTCCTAGAAGCCTGGCCTGGAGGGGGTGGGAACTTGGGGACTAGCACACAACCATCCAGGGATAGAGAGATCCTGGTGAGGATTCCCGGATCTCAGATTCTCCCAGATCTGGTGAAAAGAGAAGCAAGAGCGGCTCGGCGCCTGTGGCTCAACGGGCTAAGGCGCCAGCCACATACACCTGAGCTGGCAGGTTCGAATCCAGCCTGGGCCACCAAACAACAATGACGGCTACAACCAAAAAATGGCCGGGCGTTGTGGCGGGCGCCTGCAGTCCCAGCTACTTGGGAGGTTGAGGCAAGAGACTCACTTGAACCCAGGAATTGGAAGTTGCTGTGAGCTGTGATGCCACAGCACTCTATCCAGCGTGACAGCTTGAGGCTCTGTCTCAAAAAAAATAAAAAAAAAAAAGAGAAGAGCTTGGAAAAGGTAGATTGGGTCCATGATGTGGAGGCCTCTCATGCCAGGCTTGGGGGGGGTTCATTTAGGGGTTCACCCCCTTTGAAAATTTGGGGGCATTTAAGGAGTATTGATCTGGTCCTGGTGTGTAGAATGGGTTGGGTATTTTCAGACCCCAGAAAGGATGATGCTTATGAATGGAAGGAAGATAAGATTTGGGAAACTGTGTAGAAATAGTCTGTGGAACTTGGCAATTGATTGTATGTTGGCCTCAAGTCAAAAATAGTGCCTTGAGGAGAAGTGTGATTCTTAGACCTTGAACTGGTTTGAGGAGGGGGAGGGGTGTGACCTTACGTGGAGAGTCGGAGATGCCAGTGGACCTCACCTGACAGGAGGAAATGCAAAGCTGGGGTCTTCATTCAGGAGCCAGCTAGGATTTAAACTATGGAAATCCGTTACAACTTGGTGAGGTAGGGGCAGGTTATATGGAGTGAAAATAAAAGGAAAACCTCAAGAGAAATTATTTTAGGGGGTTTCTCCCCCTCCAATTAAGAAAAGATCAGATTATGTTAACAGGAAGAAGTAGTTTGGTACTTAACAGCATTTTGACCCATTAAAAAAACTAAAGAGTATAGCTAATGAACCTTTAAAAAGTTATGACCAAGGTTATTTGGACTCTGGTAAAACCATGCTGTCCAAATTAACATTCCTTGTCCTATTTTTGCATTTCATAACAGAATGTCATCTTATTCTTTTAGATAGTGATTCTCCCACATAGGTATATTTTTGTAATTGTTTTCTTAATGAATTATAAACTAGAGCTAGTCTTGCAGTTACAGGGCGATGTACCATTTGAAACACTGCAGCAGTATTTAAGTTTCATTTCAGCAGAGTGTTTCTTTTTGGCTGGAGGTTGGCCAAACCCATCGATCCACCACCCCCTAAGGGTAAATACTGAAAGTGGAAAAGAGTTTCAGGTGGATTCGTACCCTTAGTTTACAATCTGGGGGACGTGTTTTTAAAAGTCTGCTTCCAAACCTATGGCACGCTGCCCTTTTGAGGCTATGGTTTGAAGTTATTTTCCGAAAGAAGAGAACATGATAATTGTATTGCCCCCTCCCTTCTCCCATGCAAGCAAGTAGGAAGTTCGGACAGTTTCATAACATGGCCCATTCACAATTCCCCATTGAAATTTAGAGGCAGGTCACCTTCTATGAATACACAAAGACACTATTGTGGTCAGAAGTGAGCTGGCTTAGTGAACACAATTCTTTTTATACTAAAAAATTTTTTTTCTTAAGAAAGCTAACAAGTCGGTGATGGAAACAATGAATACAAAATAACTTTTTCTAGAACATATAAATAATTTTAAGTGACCATTGAAATGTAAGTTTAGAATTCCAGGGCAATTTCTGCAGAGGCGATAGTTACACAATCACTCTGTTGAAAGCTAAGATTTAGATGGCATTAGGAGGCTGACACATAGTAATTACTAGTAGTACTTGTTGGCTTGCAGACAGGTGGGGGTTGGGCCTCCAGAGTCCCCCACAGCGTTTTCCTGTAATCTGGGTGAGTGATCTTCAAACGTGTGCTTTCAAACTACTTAAATACCATATTCTTCTCCCTATCTTGCCTTTCATTTTTATATTACCACAGATGCCTTCCCCACAGTCTTGCCAGTGCTTGTAGAATGCTTAGAAAAAGCTCGATAAAATGCTGGGCTAAGTACACACGGGAGAGGCCAGCAATTTTTTTTAATTGGATTTTAAATTTTTTATAGCTTGATGGTAGATAACACATTTGCTTCATTTCAGTGATCTAAAAACCAACCCTCAAAAGACTTTCCAATCATTTAGGTTTCCTAAATGGCAGATTTTTTCTTTTCTTTATCTTGTATCTTTGAGAGACTGATTTAAGGAAAAATAATGCTTGACTCTCTGAAACAATATTTTAAACCTGTCAAAAACCCTCTTTCTAGGGCGGTGCCTGTGGCTCAAAGGAGTAGGGAACTGGCCCCATATGCTGGAGGTTAAAAAAAACAGCCCTACCCAAAAACTGCAAAAAAAAAAAAAAAAAAAAAAACACCTTTCTAGTGTATTGACATGGCTGACTCTGAGTAAAACCAGAGAATCAGAGATTAGCCACAACCCCTCCCCCGTTTTGTCCCTGAAATCTTTGACATGTAGAACATTACTATCTCTGTGTTCCTTTCTAAGGTAAAAAAAATAAAATCTTGCAGAGTGTTTTCAAAAGATTTTGAGCTTAAACGCCCGTGGCCTCACACACTGTATACACTTCAGTTGATACTGACGGTGCTAATTAGCTGGCATTATGCGCTCACTCACTCACCGAGCACCTGCTAATGTTCCAGTACTGATTATTAAAAGGTGATTGAGACACAGCCTCTGTTCCTGAACTCACCGTCTAGTGGGAGGCCACAGATTTGTAAATAATAGATTTGAAGTTGCTGAGCAATTAAAATGTTTTAAAACCCTGTGCATCCCTCCCCTCCCCCAGCAAACGTGTCATAGTCACCCTTGTGTCATCCACAGTCCTCAGTGTCAGGCCTGCAGGAGGGAGGGGTGCAGGTATTTCCTGAGAGAGTGAGAAAGTGTCATAGAATGTATCCGGGCAGAGCCCAGGAGGAGCCAGTGACATACAGATATCTGACAAGTATCGTCCTACATACGGGAGACAAAAGCCTAAGCTCACTGTAAGTGAACATGAATATCCAACTGGCAGGGACTGATGCTAATTTATGCTTATATAACAAAGAACAGGAAAATGTAAAAGGCAGTAGGGACTCCAGACAGGTGACAGCTAACAGAGGAGGAAGGGGTTCCTGAAGTTGAGGGACTACTAGTTTTAGAAAAATGTACTCAGCCTTGGTAATCCATGCCTTGCAGCTAAGCAGGACAGGAATTACTGGGCATTGCACAAAGGAGAATGTAAAGAATGTACCTTTTAGTTTGTCTTTAAAAGGAAGGGAGGAAGTGTCCAGGGCTTCCACTGTAACCAAGCAATCTTGCAAAACTTGATTTTTGCAGGATAATAGAAATTAGTATTTTCATATATAACTATTCCTTGAGCAAGTAATAACTAGAAAATTTGTCTTCCCATGGTCAACCTTGAAATATAAAATCCAAACAAGTGGTGGTCTATGGGGTAGTTAGGTGCCAATACAGTAGTAATTTCTGAAATTACTTTTTTTTTTTTTTTAAAGAGCTAAGAGTCTCACTGTGTCAGCCTCAGTAGAGTGCTTTGGCGTCACAATTCACAGCAACCTCAAACTCTTGGGCTTAAGCAATTCTCTTGCCTCAGCCTCCCTAGTAGCTGGGACTACAGGCACCTGCCACAACACCTGGTTATTTTGTTGTTGTGGTGGTGGTTGTGGTTGTCATTGCTGTTTAGCTGGCCCAGGCTGGGTTCAAACCCACCAGCCTCAGTGTATGTGGCCAGCACCCTACCTCCTGAGCTATGGGCACCGCCTGAAATTACCATTTTAGCTTGGGAAGAATTAGCAGGATTCCCTAGTGCTTCATGCCCAGTACAAGCGCATCGTAGGAGGTTGGTTTAACAGCTCAGAGAGGAAGGTTTGTGTGCTTTGGCAGGTGAGCACGCTTGTGCAACTCACCGGCTCTGCTTTTGCTGGCAATAGATTATTTTTCATTTTGCTAAAACATTTCATGTCTTGGAATGTATTTTTTTTGTATTTACAAAAAAGCTAATTAGGGTCTAGATTTAAGTACCCTTACGGGAAGTAAGAATTGAGTGAAAGTCTACAACTAATTATTTCTGTTCAGTATCCCCCACCCTAAATTCTCTAGTATTAGCTCTGTGTAATGTAGACTATACTAAAGGGGTCTTTCTAGATTGTTTCCTTTACTCGTGTCTTCTCTATGCCCCTAGGGAATGAAAGCTACTGGTTGATTTGACAATCCCTGGGTCTCACAAGTTTGGAGACATCCCAGAATACGCCACAATGTCAACAGCAGGAATTGCTGCTCAGGAGATTAGAGTCCCATTAAAAGCTGGATTTCTACATAATAGCCAAGCCATAGGCAGCCTGAAGACCTGCTGGGGCAGTCGCAGTGAGTTTAAAAAGTGAGTAGAGAACTTACCCTGCGAGATCTGTAGAAACATGTGATACTAAAGTGACAGAGGATGTAACTGCTGCTCGCTTTTGACCAAGATGTTTCTTTTCCTTTTAGCAACTTTTTAAATATTGACCCAATAACCATGGCCTACAGTCTGAACGCTACTGCTCAGGAGCACCTAACGTCTCTTGGTATGTGTTCTGAAAATCTGAGTGAAGTTAGCATTTGAAGAACAGTCTGCATTACTGTTCGCTTGTCCAGCAGCATTATTTTTTAAATGAGGAAACCTGCACTATTTCCAACAACAGCCTGACCCCTAGTGGCACTAGATTCTGAAGATAACTTTTTCTCAAGCTGTTTCACTCCTCCACCTTTATTCTGAATCACTACTTCCCAGCTACAACTGTTTATGAAAGTGTAATGTTTTAAAATCAAGAATTCCAGCTGTGATGCATACTTAACTTTGAGAAACCTTAGACAAGCTCACTCACCTTTCTTACTAGTATTGAGAGCATGTATAAAAGTGACAGATGAAAGTACTAAGTGTTAATCAAGACTTAGAGGGGCGGCTCCTGTGGCTCAGCGAGTAGGGCGCCGGCCCCATATCCGGGTTCAAGCCCGGCCTCGGCCGAACTGCAAAACAAAAAAATAACCAGGCGCTGTGGCAGGTGCCTGTAGTCCCAGCTACTCGGGAGGCTGAGGCAAGAGAATCGCTTAAGCCCAAGAGCTGGAGGTTGCTGTGAGCAGTGTGACGCCACGGCACTCTACCGAGGACGATAAAGTGAGACTCTATCTCTACAAAAAAAAAAAAAAAAAGACTTAGAAAAATTGTGTATATATAGTACATTTAATGTAAACATGATGTTCCTTGGATTTTTGTCAAGAGTTGCTTATCATTAGCCAGGCGTTGGAGCAGGCGCCTGTAGTCCCAGCTACTCAGGAGGCTGAGGCAAGAGAATCGCCTAAACCCAGGAGTTGGCGGTTGCTGTGAGCTGTGATGCCATGGCACTCTACTGAGGGTGACACAGTTGTCTCAAAACAAACAAAAGAGTTGCTTATCAGTTGAACACACTGCGAGCAAGTTGACTCTCTCGCAATGTTATGACGTGCTGGAAGTAAAGGCCAGGTCTTATCTCACTCGCGTCCTGCATGCCTTGTGTTGTCACGTGTCCTAAATGCAAGGCTGGTGTAGTATGGCACTCATGTGAATTACATGCTGTTCAGCTTCACAAACTTTGCACACGTCACAAACTTGCCTGTGATGAGTGGGTGTGTGCTCTGCACATGTCCAAGGAAGATAGAAGAGATAGGTTGTTCTTTGAACCAGATCATGTGCGTTAACAATCTTTGGTCTCTAATTACACCTGTGATTATTGCACAGGTGTTCTCAGGGTTACCCCACTCAAGTATTTCCCTCACGGTTTAGGTAGAAAGCTATAAGCATAGGTAGCTGCAGCGCTGTACCCCACTCAGTAGGGGGGGTGTTGACCTTTCATTAACTTTTCTCATTCATTCTAGGGCACACTTCAAAATCTGTTCCAATGAACGGCCACTACTTTACAGAAAATGGTCCATCTCAAAAGTCCAGCTTGCCCCCTCTCATTATTCCTCCAAGTGACAACTTGGGACGACATAATGAGGATCAAGTTGTCTGTGGTTTTAAGAAACTCTCCGTGAACGGGGTCTGTGCCTCTCCTCTTCCACTCACACCCATGAAAAGCTCCCCTTCTCCCTTCTCCAGCGCCACTCTCTGTGAACGGGGCTCGCGGCCCCTTCCGCCACTGCCCATCTCTGAAGACCTCTCTCTGGACGAGACAGACTGTGAGGTTGAATTCCTAACAAGCTCAGACACAGACTTCCTTTTAGAAGACTATACATTTTCTGATTTCAAATATGATGTTCCTGGCAGGCGAAGCTTCCGTGGGTGTGGACAGATCAACTATGCATATTTTGACACCCCAGCTGTTTCTGCAGCAGATCTCAACTCTGCTTCTGAGCAAAGCAGAGGTGTCCCAAGTCCAAATCCTCCACCTCAAACCCACCGAAGGTTAAGAAGGTCTCATTCAGGACCAGCCGGATCCTTTAACAAACCAGCCATAAGGATATCCAGCTGTCTACACAGAGCTTCTCCCAACTCTGATGAAGACAAACCTGAGGTCCCCCCCAGGGTCCCCATACCGCCAAGGCCAGTGAAGCCGGATTATAGAAGGTGGTCAGCAGAAGTCACTTCCAGCACTTACAGTGACGAGGACAGGCCTCCCAAAGTGCCGCCCAGGGAGCCCGTGTCCCGGAGTAACTCCCGCACACCAAGTCCTAAAAGCCTTCCTTCTTACCTCAACGGGGTCATGCCCCCGACCCAGAGCTTTGCTCCTGATCCCAAGTACGTCAGCAGCAAAGCTCTGCAGAGACAGAGCAGCGAAGGGGCTGCCAGCAAGGTTCCTTGCATCCTGCCCATTATTGAAAATGGGAAGAAGGTTAGTTCAACACATTATTACCTACTACCTGAGAGACCGCCATACCTGGACAAATATGAAAAATTTTTTAGGGAAGCAGAAGAAACAAATGCAAGCCCCCCAAACCAGCCATTGCCTGCCGACTGCAGCGTAGTCCCAGCCACGGAGAAGCTGGACTCAAAGGCAAAGATGGATCCAGGCGGCCACGTGAAGCGTAAGCACTCGTCCTACGTGGTTTCTCCTTAGACCGCAGGGCCGTGGGGCAGCAGAGTTTGCATAGGAGCAGATGGCTCTCCATTTTCCATTTCCATTGAGGTTCGCAGAGAAATCTTTCCGATTGTAAAATAAAATAGTTGCGCTCTCTGTCTTAATGAGAAAAATGTGGAGCAGTCGTGAGATGCTATTATGCTGAAAATCCCCAATTTTGTTAGAGATGGAGAAAAGTCTATTCAAGTTTAAAATTTAAAGATGTGATGGCAGGGAGGGAGGATGGGGAACCTTTTTATATATCCATACCTTATATGCTTATATATAAACTTGTGGTATAACCACAGACCATAGTTGCAGGTTAACCGGTTAGTTACTATCTTAGAGTAATATATATTCAGAATAGCTAAAACCCAACCTGACAGACTGAAAATTGAGCAAATGGAAGAAAATACAGTGTTGTTTAGATCGGAATTATCAAAAAAGATTGTTCTTATTTTTGTAGGCTTGAAGATTTGTGGCTTTTAGGCCTGTTCTATTTTGTTCATTTGCAAGCGGCCTCTTCCATGGAGGGCAGGGTGTACGTCCTTCACCCTGACGGTGCCGACCTAGTTTGCAGGTCATCCCAAGGCCTCGTGCTTCCAGGCCTCAGTTTTTGTCTGGCTGAGGGGAGGGATAGCAGCTTATTTGGCAACCAGACAGTCACCTGCACATGTCTCACATCTTGAAGGGTGGAAAGACACAGAGTTAGTGAACACATGTTCCTTACGATTCCCGCTTGATCCCACCCACTGAAGTGGCCACTTGTAGTACAGGCCCTGCAGACACAGTGGGGTCTTGAGACTGCAGTGGAAAAGCACACTCAGTGCCAGTGTTTAGCGTGTCAGTTTTACAAAATAATGAAGCAATTAGCGACGTGATTGAGAGTTACTGTGTGGGGATGTGTGTTATGTTTTTTGTTTTTGTTTTTAGACTGTATTAATAAACAAATACGACACAAGCTGGCCTTGTGTTGCTGGTTCCTAGTCAGTATTTCCTGGGGATTGTTTGCTTTTTAAGTAAAACACTTCTGACCCACAGCGCGGTATGTCTTCATACAGAGGTCACATCAGCGTCTTTCTGCTTTGGAAACTCTGCCAGCCGGCTGCTTCCCCAGTGCAGGGAGACACATAGCTCGAGTTCACCTTCACATCCTTGGATGGTTCATCTTGAGTAGATAAGCACAAGAGAGGAGGTGCTCACTACCAGAGGGACATTGCTACAATGTTCTCGTACTAGTTAAACAAGCTGTTTACAGTTTAAACTGCTGAATATTATTTGAGCTATTTAAAGCTTATTATATTTTAGTATGAACTAAATGAAGGTTAAAACATGCTTACGAAAAATGCACTGATTTCTGCATTATGTGTACAGTATTGGACAAAGGATTTTATTCATTTTGTTGCATTATTTTGAATATTGTCTTTTCATTTTAATAAAGTTATAATACTTATTTATGATACCATTAGTAATGTTTCTTGACTAAACTCTTATAAAATGTCTGAAGCAATTCAATAGCAGCATTTTTAAGCACTAGGGAAGATTCACCCAAGCTTACTTTCATTCTTTAAAATGGCAGGGTTTTTTTGAGACAGTCTCTATTGCCCCAGGCTAGAGTGCCATGATCCTGTCAGACTCCTGGGTTTAAGCACTCCTGCTTCAGCATCTCAAAAATGACAAATAATTTGAGTAACTTTACGAATCATAAATGCATATGGTGAAAAGGAGCTGTTTTTCTTTACCTTTAACAATTAAGAAGTGGGGTGGTACCCATAGCTCAGTGGGTAGGGCGCCGGCCACATACACCGAGGCTGGTGGGTTCGAACCCGGCCCAGGCCAGCTAAAACAACAATGACAACTGCAACAAAAAAATAGTGAGGCGCTATGGCGGGCCCCTGTAGTCCCAGCTACTCGGGAGGCTGAGGCAAGAGGATCACTTAAGCCCAAGAGTTTGAGGTTGCTGTGATCTGTGACGCCAGGGCACTCTACCCAGTGTGAGTGAACTCAATTCTGGTGTCACCATCAGAACAGACACCAGAGTGGTCCATACCAGAGAGAAGGTAATGGGAGAGCCCAGCTGTGGCTGGACTGAATTTGACTCTGAGTTTTAGGACCAGGTCCAGAACTCGTCATAGTTGACTGGAGAAATGAGAGCTATATTCATACACTAGTTTCAGAGTCAAAATACAGTAGGGACCGTAAGGTGACCACCCACACACCGGTCAACATACGGAGGTGGTCACCATAAGAACTGGGCATTCTGTGTGATACATACGTGCATGTCCTGTTTATGAAAATCAGGTCAACCTCAGGTTGTCAGCTATGGAGGTTCTGTATTTGACAGAGTCTCACTCTGTCGCCCTCAGAGTGTCGTGGCATCACAGCTCACAGCAACCTCCAACTCTTGGCCCAGCTATTTTTGTTGCAGTTGCTACTGCTATTTTTCAGCTGGCCAGGGCCGGGTTCGAACCCGCCACCCTCAGTATATAGGGCAAGTACCCTACCCACTGAGGCACAGGCAGCACCTAATTCTACCGTATGTTTTAAGCTTTATTTGGGTTCTTAATTTCACCATTTAACTAATAGTTTAAGGTATTTTGGAGCCTTTTTTTTTTTTTTAAATAAACTTCATTACCTTAACTTTTTTTTTTTTTTGCAGTTTTTGGCCAGGGCTGTTTGAACCTGCCACCTCTGGCATATGGGGCTGGCCCCTTACACTTTTGAGCCATAGGTGCTGCCCTGGAGCTTTTTTTCTTAAAAGTAAAGGTTCTATCACAGTTATTTAATACATAGGGGGTTTTGTTTTTGTTTTGAGACAGAGTCACTTTGTTGCCTTGGGTAGAGTTCTGTCATATCACAGCTCGCAGCAACCTCCAACGTCTTGAGCTCAAGCGATCCTCTTGCCTCAGCCTCCTGAGTAACTGGGACTACAGGTGCCTGCCACAAGTCTCCACTGGTTTTTAGAGGCAGGTCTCACCCTTGCACAGGCTGGTCTAGAACTGAGCTCTGGAGAGTAGCTGGGACTACACATGCCCGCCCGCCACAAACGCCCAGCTGTTTTTAGAGACGGGTCTCTTTCTTGCTCAGGCTGGTCTCCTTAAGTCCTGAGCTCAAGGAATCCACCCACTTTGGCCTCCCAGAGTGCGGGGATTACAAGCGTGAGTGACTGAGCCCAGCCTTACTTTTTATCTTGTAATCAGAGATCACAGCAAGAAGTTTCCAATGTTAAGATTGTCCTTGGTGCCTATGACCCAGGTCCCCCCAGTCATAACACCTTACATAATTTATCAAAACCAGGACGTTACCTGGCACAATATTCACGTAGTATCTTACTTGGAAGTAGTTACAATCAAGCTGAATGTAAGTTTTACTTTTTAAAACTAATTTAGAAATTAACTTGGGTCTTCTGTTAGGCATTTTGTAAAAAGCTACTAAAACTTTATATGTTGTCATGTAAATATACATGATGGTGACTATAATTGAAAGGATAAAACTGATGTGTGTTAACTGATCTGCCAAGGTTTCCTGCAACATCAATTTGCACCAGTCAGGAATGGTTTTTCTTCTGAAGGCCTCCAGATACCCACAGCCTTTTTTAATCTGAAAGGTGTAACAAGCCAGGAAGCCAGATGCGAATTTCTCATTCAGTACTAAAGCTTTGAGATTTTCTTAATCCTTAAGAAAATAAGTTTCATTCAAACTAAAATACCCTTAAGGACTTGTTTTCTTCACAGGCTAGATCAACTGACAATGGTTCTGGCCCTTTTCCTCTCTGAATGTGAATTATACAACTTTTAAGAGAACCATCTTGGATTTTATTTGGGGAAAGGAGAGGCGAGTGTGGTTGGGTGGAAGGTGAGAACAGTTTGTCCAAACTCCATTGGCCTTGCCTCTTGCTCCTGACTACATGGAACAGAATGATTTAGTCATGTCTGATGTAACCTGATGGCTGTGGGGTGTGAATTGTGCTTTTCATTTGCCTGTGTGGCACATCACTGCACTCACACCTGAGCCCCTACCAACCTGTTACTGAGCGTGTTTAGACAAGCTCGCCTCTGCCTCCACGCTGTCTGCCCGATTTCAGAGTCCTATGCCTGAGGAAACCATTCACATCACGCGGCTCTGTGAGAATCCCTTGTTCTTCAGTGTCCCTCTGCCACACGGCTACAGGTGGGGTTCGGGTATGGGAAGGTGCCCTGGGGAGGGATGGCAGGGTCCGGTCCAAGTACTAGTTTGTACTGTGTCGGACAGCAGCCATCAGGCTGGGCCTGCCATCTCTCTTACACCATCAGCTCTCCCCCTGACCCCAGAAAACCACCAGGAACCCACACCAGTAACCCTGTGGCAAGTTCACTAAAACAGCACACCCACAAACTGCCTTTCCTCCCTCTCACTAAAGCAAGGGGCCAGTGCTTAGGGAGGGACGGCATCCGTCCACTTGACATTCTGCTCTTTTGTAGAAAGGCAGCACCTTCATTCCTCGCAGAAAATTTTGGAGCTACATCAAATAAACAACGTAAGCACAACACTTCATGCACGTTTCTTCATTTTGCACTCGTGAGGCTTTAGCCTGGTGCCTTCCCGAGTCTGGATGACTTGGACACGCCCCTCCTGAGTGAGTCAGAATGAGTCCTGTCTTTCTGGCCAAGCCCCGAACCTTCCTCTGGCTGAGCCTTGGCACCGCCTTGGGCCCAGCACGCAGAAAGCTGTATTCTGTATGTTCTGAGTTCCTGGCTGCCCTTGATGAACTGGTGTCCTTGTACATAGTGTCTCTCCTTAGGAACTGATCAAAGTTCTTGGCAAAGCAGAAGCCAGTTGACAGTTCCTGCAGTTGGGTGAGTCACGGAGGCCTCCACTCAGCAGCTCCAGGCTGCAGGGCCAGCTGAGCACTCAGCAGCCCGACACATGATAAGACTTGTCTGCGCACCACCTCGTCTCAGCCCAGGAGCCTCTAATTACACGTCTGGTGTTTGCAGGAGCCCAGGTGGCCTGTGCTCACTTGGGCCGAGAACTGTGAAGATAGCAGGGACTGGGTTCTCACTGGAGAGAGAGGTGCAGAGGCTGGTTGGGGGAGGACCTCAAAGCCCTGTGCGTCACTTCAATACAAATTACAATACCCACATTCCAAAGAAAACAAGAATCCATTTGATGATGCATTCCTTTTTTCTTTTTTTTTTTTTGAGACAGAACCTCAAGGTGTCACCCTGGATAGAGTGCTGTGGCATCATAGCTCATAGCAACCTCCAATTCCTGGGCTCAAGCGAGTCTCTTGCCTCCACCTCCCAAGTAGCTGGGACTACAGGCGCCCGCCACAACGCCAGGCCATTTTTTAGTTGCAGCCGTCATTGTTGTTTGGCGGGCCGGGGCTGGATTCGAACCCGCCAGCTCAGGTGTACGTGGCTGGCGCCTTAGCCGCTTGAGCCATAGGCGCCGACCCGCATTTCTTTTTTCTTAAAGCATTGCCACAATTCTATCTTCCCATAGACGTTTCAAGCCCTTTTTGGTTTTTGTATCTCAGTTTTCCATTTGCCCCTCTAACTTAGTACAGCAGAAACACTTGGAGTAGCAGGAGAGTTAGTGTGTGGGAGACGCGTAGTGACAAAGTCTGAATGGTGGCGTGCTTTCCTCCACACAACGTGGCTTTGTCTTCGGAAGTGTCTCCCAATGGGACTTCTGACAGAGTTGACCTGCCCGCAGGTGTCTTCCTGCGGCAGCCTTCACAGCCCCCAACTGTCAGGAGCCTGATATTTGCCAGGCACAGTGCTGGGCACACTGGAATGTTGTCTGGTGCCACTGGGATTAGCCTGAGAACCGTGACTCCTACTTTAACAGAAAGGACACTTGTAAGAGCAGAGCAAGAAAGTCACTGCCACTGACACCAAAGCTGCTCCTGGCGCAGGCCAGTCTCTGGCTTAGTGAAGAGACTGCGAGCTGAAGAGCTTTTGTTGATCCTATTAGGAGCATCAGCTGTGTGGGAGGGTTTTGAGGATAACAGCCAGAAATCTGTTTTTGTTTTTGTTTTTGAAGCTACGTGGGTTTTCTCTCTTCCACTTTTAGTTGATGCTGAATAAGTTTGATTGTTTCTTTTACAAGAATCCACAAACTTTTAACAATAATAGATTGCTCCATGTCATCTGGCAAGACGAGATTGTAAGAATCTCATTAAAACATTGATTTACCCAACTGAAATGTTCGTTAAATTTTTTTTTTTCTCAGCTCGGCGCCTGTAGTTCAAGCAGCTAAGGTGCCAGCCACATACACCAGAGCTGGTGGGTTCAAATCCAGCCTGGGCCTGCTAAACAACAATGACAACTGCAACCAAAAAATAGCCAGGCGTTGTGGCGGGCACCCATAGTCCCAGCTACTTGGGAGGCTGAGGCAAGAGAATCATTTAAGCCCAGGAGCTGGAGGTTGCTGTGAGCTGTGATGCCATAGCACTCTACCCAGGGTGATAGCTTGAGGCTCTGTCTCAAAAAAAAATTTTGTTTTTTCTTTTCTCTAAAACCTGGAGGATTAGCATGTAGACAACTTCTATTTGTATATTTTTTTTCTTAAATTGTGTATTTAAACATTCTACATATTTAGTAATCACAAAATGTCTGTTTTGTGGACATGGTTTGTCTAAGCCACCCACCAGCGTGCATTCTAATTCCGTCCGTGATTAATCCCCACCCAAATGCCCATTTCCAACTATACAACTTACATTACTCTTTCTGAATCATACATAAATGCCACACCCTCCGTTGCACATAAAACTTCGCCATTATGTACACATCTGTGTGTACTGAAACAAGATGTGGCTGACTTAAAAGGGCATTTGTATTTTCTAGAATTGTTTATCATCTCACTTCTCCGTAACTGGTTCTAGGTGGGAATTTAACTTAAAGGTTTTCCCCTAAAAATTTGACAGCCTAATTCTGCAATTATGTTTTCAACTCCTTTTCTGGTTACAAATCCTGACCCTGGCAGGATCTCCTGTAGGAATAAACACCAACCAGAACAAGGCACACTATATTATCAAGTAAAGTGGGACCAACAGCACTTGGGAGGCCGAGGCAGGTGGATCGCCTGAGCTCACAGGTTCAAGACCAGCCTGAGCCAGAGCAAGACCTCATCTCTAAAAATAGCCAGGCGTTGTGGCGGGGACCTGTAGTCTCAGCTACTCGGGAGGCTGAGGGAAGATAATCACTTGAGCCCAAGAGTTGGAGGTTGCTATGAGCTATGACGCCACGGCCCTCTACCCAGGGCGACAGCTTGAGACTCTGTCTCAAAAAGAGATTTGATGAAATTTAGATTCAGCCAAAAGGCTACAGTAGAAGATCCGGACAGCCCTACTTCTGGTAGGTAGCCTTGTGGGCCTCCTGCCCTCCTGCTTAAACATCTGAAAGTCTCTTAAAATTAAGAGTAAACCCATAACGAGAAAAAAATCTCTATTGGTATACCAGACTGGTTCAGGAACTCATGAAAGTTACAAAGCAGATGGATTTGGTTTGATGGAACAATAAGAGCCAAGGAAAATAAAGGCTAAAAACATCTACAGGAGTTGACCTCTGTGAAGGTAGCTCTGAGTTCTGGATAGCTCTACAATTTATGGAAATAGGGGTCAGAAGGAGCCTCGGGATAGCCGTCAGGATGACCAGCTAGGAACAACTTCACCCCCTCCCACGCCTCCCTCGTGCCGGACCGTGTCTGGGTGTGCTCACAGGCCAGAGCGCTGGCGACAGACAAAGGCACGTTTCTCTGCGCGGCCTGGAAAGCCCTCCTGATGGAAAGGACGCGTCCCTGCTACCACTCTGTCCAGAAGCAGCCCCTTCCTTGTCTGTGGCTACCAGAGGCAAGCCCGTGTAACCAGGCCCAGGGCTGACAGAAGAATAGGGATTTTCAGACACAAGCAAAAAATTAAGACTCACCAAGAACTTGAAGAAACTTAATAACAAGAAAAGCACAGAACTCAATAAACAAAGACTGACCCTCTTGCAAACATTTCACAAAGCAAATAGATGTTAAAACAGCACTGTGAAATCAGACAATATTATTAAATATATCCATGCAAGGAGAACAGCCTGTTTTGTAAAAAAGCAGAAGGATGGGAATTATGAAGAAAAGTTAAGAGACCTTTGAATCGAAGAAGAAAGGAATACAGAGTGACATAGAAGAAATAATTAAAACGTAACAGAAGAAAATGTCTCAGATCTGAGGAAAACCCAGGTCTTCATGTGGGAGGGGCCCAGAGAAATGTTGAATGATTTACTTGGAAATAAGACCACACCCAGACACACTTCCCAAAACTTCAGAACATCGAGGATACAGAGAAGAAACCTTCCAAGGAAAAAGCAAAGGAGTACGGATTGTATGAGCCCCAGCAACGTGAGATGCTAGAAGAAAAGTCCTGTACTCAGCCACATCAGTATTCAAGTGAAAGATCAAAATAAACCAACCAAAATAAACCTCAGAAAGCTTTGCTCAAGATTTGCTCTCCTGGCTCAGTGCCTGTGGCTCAATGGGCTAAGGCGCCAGCCACGTACACCTGAGCTGGTGGGTTCGCATCCAGCCTGGGCCCGCCAAACAACAATGACAGCTGCAACCAAAAAATGGCCGGGCGTTGTGGCGGGCACCTGTGGTCCCAGCTACTTGGGAGGCAAGAGGCAGGAGACTCGCTTGAGCCCAGGAATTGGAGGTCGCTGTGAGCTGTGATGCCACAGCACTCTATCCAGGGTGACAACTTGAGGCTCTGTCTCAAAAAAAAAAAAAAGTAAGCTATGGCATCCAGTGGCAATGGTAAGCAAAGCAGCTGTTATAACTTCATATAAATTTAAGTGATTCTTCATGCACAACTAAAAAATTAATAATAATCAGGAACTAAGATCCCAGATTAATTAAGGAGGAGGAGGGTGGAATGAGAACAGGCTGAGGTTTCTGTCCTTTTGGAGGAGAGGATAGAATTGATTGATTCTGAACATTATTGAATATGATTAAGTGTATATTAAAAATTTAGAGAAGTTCCACATCCAATAGTATCAGAAACTTGCATCAGATTAACCATCCTGCTACATTTATAAACTCGGAGAAAATATAAAAACCAATTATCTGAAGGTACTGGAAAGTGACCCGTGAGCATCCTTCAAAGAAAGAAAACAAATAGAAGTTCACATGCTTTTCCTGGATGCACCCTCTGATCCTCTCAGCACGCCAAGGAGCTCAAACAGAAAGTGGGAGTCTCGGCTCCATGCCTATAGCTCAGCGGCTAGGGCACCAGCCACATACACTGGAGCTGCCGTGTTTGAACCCGGCCCAGGCCCGCCAAACAACGAACACTACAACCAAAAAATAGCTGGGCGTTGTGGCGGGCACCTGTAATCCCAGCTACTTGGTAGGCAGAGGCAAGAGAATCATTTAAGCCCGAGAGTTGGAGGTTGCTGTGAGCTGTGAAGCCATGGCACTCTACCCAGTGTGACAGCTTGAGACTCTGTCTCAAAGAGGAAAAAAAAAATAAGAAAGTGGCAGTCTTCTTGCATTGAGAAGACAGAATTTGGGTTTCAGGCCCACCGGAGTAACTGGAAATGGACGGAGCTCCGGAATCTGTGCACAGAGTACCCCCAAATACTTGGCTAAACTCTGCACTGTGCATGTACAGGTCAACACCCCAAGGAGCCCAATAGAAAGTGATCACCATAAGAAAGGCCAAAGGAATCAAGCAGAGACTTTAGCAGCTGTCCACTTGTGGAAAAGAGTTTGGAACTCAAGTCCAGTCAAGTTAGAGGTACATGGTAACCACCATGAGTTTTCTATTAAAACCCCACAAGGGCCATGTTTTATTTTTATTTATTTATTTATTTTTGAGACAGAGCCTCAAGCTATCACCCTGGAGAGAGTGCTGTGGCATCACAGCTCACAGCAACCTCCAATTCCTGGGTTCAAGCGAGTCTCCTGTCTCTGCCTCCCAAGTAGCTGGGACTACAGGTGCCCGCCACAATGCCTGGCCATTTTTTGGTTGCAGCCGTCATTGTTGTCTGGGGGGCCCAGGCTGGATTCGAACCCACCAGCTCAGGTGTACGTGGCTGGCGCCTTAGGCCGTGGAGCCACAGGCGCCGAGCCAAGGGCCATGTTTTAGAAGGGGGGGCCAGATCCCAAACTGAAGGCAAAACTCAAACCTTCCCTAACAAGCCACCACAGGATCGAAGTTCTCTGCCAGTAATTTAGCTTCCTTCTAAAAATCTATCACTTTTCAGGAGAAGACAGAAAAGAGTCTTCCATAATGTGTTATCCATAATGTTCAGTATATTGGCCACCATTTATTTACAAGAAATGTGAAAAAGCCTTGTAAATTATAGGAAAATGCATCCTATAATCAAGAGAAAAAACAGTCAAAAGAAACAGACCCACAGATAATCTAGATAACTGGAATTATCGAAGACTGAAATAATTATAAATATGCTAAAGATTTTCTAAGAAAGGATGGAAGACATAGGGCATTTCCAGATATGATATAGAAACTCTAAAAAAAACCAAATAGAAATCTAGAACTGAAAAAAAAGCAATATCTGAAAAAAAAAAAAAAAGACTTTATGGGGCAGCGCCTGTGGCTCAGTGAGTAGGACGCCAGCCCCATATACCGAGGATAATGGGTTCAAACCCGGCCCCGGTCAAACTGCAACAAAAAAAATAGCCGGGCATTGTGGCAGGCACCTGTGGTCCCAGCTACTCAGGAGGCTGAGGCAAGAGAATCACCTAAGTCCAAGAGCTGGAGGTTGCTGTGAGCTGTGACGCCATTGCACTCTACAGAGGGTGACAAAGGGAGACTCTGTCTCTAAAAAAAAGCTTTATGAAACTGACAGCAGATTGGATACTGCAAAAAAAATTAGTGAACATAAAAGACAGATAAATGAAATTATTCAAACTATAGCACAAAAAGAAAAAAGTTTGGAAAATTGTCTCAGTTAGGACAGCAAAAATTCAATATATAACTTTTAAGCCACTTGAAGAAAATGAAAAAGATTTTTTAAAATATCAATCTAGGCCAGATGCAGTGGTTCATGCCTATAGTCTCAGAATTTTGGGAGGCTAAGACAGGAGAATCACTTGAGGCCAGGAGTTTGAGACTAACATGGGCTAGATAGCAAGATCCCACTGGGCATGGTGGCACATGCCTGTAGTCCCAGCTACTCAGTAGGTTGAGCCCAGGAGTTTGAGGATACAGTGAGCCATGATTATATCACTGGACTCCAGCCTGGGCAAAAGGGCAAGCAAGACACTATCTCTGAAAAAAAATCTTTAAAAAAAATCATTCTAAAAAGGCCAGGCACAGGCTTGGCACCCACAGCTAAGTGGTTAGGGCACTGGCCACATATACCGAGGCTGGCAGGTTCGGACCTGGCCCTGGCCTGCTAAAACAACGACAACTTCAACAAAAAAAATAACCAGGCGTTGTAGCAGGCACCTGTAGTCCTGGCCACTTGGGAAACTTGAGGCAAGAGAATCGCTTAAGCCCAAGAGTTTGAGGTTGCTGTGAGCAGTGATGCCATGGCACTCTGCCAAAGGCAATATAGAGAGACTCTGTCTCAAAAAATAATAGTAATAAAATAAAAGGCTAGGCACAGTGACTCACAACTGTAATTCCAGCACTCTAGGAGACCGAGGCAGATGGAGCTCAGGCGTTCAAGACCAGCCTGAGCAAAAGCCTAGACCCCATCTCTAAAAATAGCTGGGCATTGTAGCAGGCGCCTGTACTCCCAGCTGCCTGGGAAGCTCAGACAAAAGATCACCTAAGCCCAAGAGTTTGAGGTTGCTATGAGCTATGATGCCACAGCACTCTACGGAGGGCCACAGAGTAAGACTCTGTCTAAAAAAAAAAAAAAAAAAGAAAGAAAGAAAGTGATCGGCTCCACGCCCATAGCACAGTGGTTACGGCGCCAGCTCCATACACTGAGGCTGGCAGGTTCGAAACCAGTCCAGGCCTGCTAAACAATGACAACTATAACAAAAAATACTGTGCTGTGATGCCACAGAATTCCAGAATTCTACCTAAGGTGACAGCTTGAGAGTCTCTCTAAAAAAAAAAAAAAGTCTCAACCAAAAAATGGCCAGGTATTGTAGTGGGCTCCTTTAGTCCCACTTGGAAGACGGAGGCAAGAGACTCCCTTGAGCCCAGGAATTGGAGGTTGCTGTGACCTGTGATGCCACAGCACCCTATACAGGGTGACAGCTTGAGGCTCTGTCTCAAAAAAAAAGAAAAAGAAAGGGAGAGAGGGAGGGAGGGAGGAAGGAAGATATGAAGGAAAGAAAGAAAGAAAGGAAAAAGAGATGAAATTTAACATAAAAAGAAAACATGGTAAAAAGGAAACATAAAATCATAGGAATAACTCAAAACATCAATATTTCCAAATTGGGGACTGAATTAAATTCCCATTTAAAAAGAGACTTTCCAGGGGGTGACGCCTATGGCTCAGCAAAGTAGGGCACCGGTTCCATATGCCAGAGGTGGCAGGTTCAAACCCAGCCCTGGTCAAAAAAAAAAAAGGGAGAGAGAGACTTTCCAGCTAGCTGGGCATGGTGGTTCAGGACTGTAATCCTAGCACAATGGGAGGTCAAGGTAGGAGGATCCCTTGAGCTCAAGAGTTGAAGACAAGCTTGAATAAGACCCAGACCTTGTCTCTACTAAAAATAGAAAAATTACTCTGTAGTGGTGGGCACACGTAGTTCCAGCTACTTGGGAGAGTAAGGTAGGAGGATCGCTTGAGCCCAGGAGTTTGAGACTGCTTTGAGCTATGATCAGGCCATTGAACTATCTAACTTAGGCAAAAGAGTGAGACTCTGTCTCAAAAGAAAATAAAATATAAAAAAATAGAGACTTTCAGATTAAGTTAACATCAACAACAAATCTATATACAGTAAAACTTCTGTAAGTGACCATCCAAGGTCAACATTGGAGGTGGTCAACGTAAGGAACTAGGTCTGCTGTACTGACATATACATGTGGGGAATGTCCAGTCTATGAAAATTAGGTCAAGTTAAGGAGGTCAACATGGGGAAGTGGTCAACAATGGAGGTTCTACTGTATTATTCAGAAAAGACATAAAAAGTAAGTTATGTAATGCTCGGGACTACTTTGATTTTTTATTATTTTTCTTGAATTTTGATTTTAGTTGTTTTTTAGTTTAAAGGTTTTTTTTAACTTTTAATTTTAATTTTTTTTTTTTTTTTTGTAGAGACAGAAAAAACTCACTTTCTTGCCCTCAGTAGAGTGCCGTGGCGTCATGCAGCTCACAGCAACCTCCAGCTCTTGGGCTTAAGCGATTCTCTTGCCTCAGCCTCCTGAGTAGCTGGGACTACAGGCGCCCGCCACAATGCCCAGCTATTTTTCTGTTTTGCAGTTCGGCCGAGGCTGGGTTTGAACCCACCACCTTCAGTATATGGGGCCGGCACCCTACTCGCTGAGCCACAGGTGCCGCCCTTTAATTTTAATTTTTATTGGAGAGAGGTCTCACTTTGTGGCCCTCAGTGGAGTGCTATGGCATCACAGCTCACAGCAACCTCAGACTCTTGGGCTTATGCAATTCTCTTGCTTCAGCCACCCACGTAACTGGGACTACAGACACCCGCCACGCTTTTTTTTTTTTTTTTAGCGAGGAGGTCTCACTCTGGCTCAGGCTGGTCTCCAACTCCTGAGCTCAGGGCAATCCACGCACCTCAGCCTCCCAGAGTGCTGGAATTACGGGTGTGAGCCACTGTACCCAGCCATTGGGACTACTTTTAAATATGATAATGGAAACAGCAGCCAACAGTAGCTTAACAAAAAATGGATTTATTTTTCTTCTGTAAGAAGTCTGGAAGTACGTGGCTGCTGGTGTTGGTTCAGTAGCCCAGCGACAGTAAATCAGTGATACTCCTGGCCTTGAACTGCTAAGGCTCCAGGAATTCCTTCCACGTTGAAGGTAGAAAAGGGAGGGAAGCAATAGTGGTCACATTTCTCCCCCTTTCAGGAAAGAAAAACTTCCCTAGAAGTCTCAACCTTCTAGATCCTGCTTTTGTTTTGCTAATCAAAGCTGTGTCACATGACAAGAGAGGAAGGTTACCCTCTGTCTATACAGTATAAGAAAAGTAAACACAAAAGAACAGTAGACATGAGTGTTCAGTAGCCAGGGCCTGGAGTCTCGCACAGGCAGAAGATAAATGATAGAAAAGGTACACCGGGCAAAAAGTGAACAAAAGGCTAACGGGACAGAGAACAGTTACAGAGCAGAACTAGAGGTTCCGCGTTTGACAAGAGCGACAGGACCCAGCACCCTTTTCCAATTTCTCTATGGTACAGACTGGAAAATATATACTCAATGTCTGAGGCTCGGTTGCAGCTAGGATTCTAGGTCTGAATTAAGTTCTGCCAATTGCAGGGACCTGAGCGAGATGTGGTAAGTGGAATCCACGTAGAGGCTGTATTTTGGCCACCGAGGCCATGGAGATGTAAGTATAAAGGACAGTGATGGCAGTGGCCACACTCAACATTTCAGGTTTTATCAGCGGCTTTCTGGGAGATGTGGTCACCATGATGACAAGCTGCAGGAGCAGCGGCTGCCCCCGAATGCCAGTTTCCTTATGCCTGAATCCAAAACTGTGCTGATGTTTTTTTGTTTGTTTGTTTTGTTTTTTTTACACAGAGCCTCAAGCTATTGCCCTGGGTAGAGTGCAGTGGTATCACAGCTTTTACAGCAACCTACAGTTAGTTCCTGGGTTTAAGCGATTCTCCTGCCTCAGCCTCCCAAGTAGCTGGGACTACAGGCGCCCACAACAATGCCTGGCTATTTTTGGGTTGTAGTTGTCATTGTTATTTGGCAGGCCCGGGCTGAACTTGAACCCGCCAGCTCTGGTGTATGTGGCTGGTGCCTTAGCCGCTTGAGCTATAGGCACCAAACCAGTGATGTATTTTTGAATGCCATGGTTCCAGAGAAGGCCTCTGATTTCCACTCTTCCAGTTTTTTCTACACCTGATTTATAAGCACTTAATACCCTATAATAAATCCCCTTCTGCTTTAAAATGCACTGAGTGGTTTCTGCACAGAACTCTGCACAGGCACACACACACACATAAAATATTGGTATAGTGGGGACCTCAGGTGACTTTCAGAAGCAATGCAAACCCTCTTTGGAATAACTCAACTTCAGTCCAAACCTCAAAGAATTCCTACAGAATGAAAAGTAAATGAGAAAAGAATACTTCTTATGCCAGACCCACAAAACATGCAAGGACGCAAAGTGCCATGAATGAGAGCAGCAGGAACCACGGGCAGCAGAGAAAGGCACTGAGACCTCAGACTGCGGGCACCAGACCTGGTGCATCTAATGTGATCAAACATTCATTCAACAAACAGATTTGGAAAATGCTCTGAATGTTTCTTGAATCATTCAAACACGTTTGAAATCAGGTTTAAACTCACACTGAAATGTACTTGCCTTTGTAATAGTATTAACACACGGGATCTTTAAGAGGGGTGAGGTCATAAGGGCACCGCCCTCCTGACTAATGCCATTATCTTAGGAATGGGCGCATTATCACAGGACTGGGTTCAACACCTCTTATGCTCTCTTATCCTCTTTGCCTTTCCACCATGTGATGACACAGCAAGAAGGCCCTCGCCAGGACCTTGCTAGCACCTTGACATTGGACTTCCCAGCCTCCAGAACTGTGAGTCAATACATTTCTGTTCTGTATCAATTTCCCAGTCTTAAGTATTCTGTCGTAGCAGAAAAAATGGACAAAGACAAAAAGGTATGAAATAAAACATTTTAAAATAAAATGTATATATAATAATGAAAAATTAGTGTATCAATGAATGCAATGGCAACCACAGTGGACCCAAATAAAGAATTATGAACTAGATGATGGATCTGAGAATATTACCTAGAAAGCAGTACAAAAAGACGGAGGAATGCAATATATGAAAAAGAGGCTAAAGATATGCAAGTGTCTCACCCCATTTAGTGCTGCTATAAAGAAGTGGCTGAGGCTGGGAAATTTATGAAGAAAAGTGGTTTATTTGGCTCATGGTTCTGCAGACAAGAAACACGGCACCAGCACCTGCCTGTGGCGAGGCCTCGTGGATGAAGGAGAAGGGGACTGTTATGTGCAGAGATCCCACAGTGAGAGAGAAGGGAGGAGAAAGAGAAGATGTCAGGCTCTTCTTAACAATGAGCCAGATAGCTCTGGGAACTAAGAGCAAGAGCTCTCTCCCTGCCAGGGAGGGCATTACTCTATTCATGAGAGCGCCACCCCAAAACCCAAATACCTCCCATCAGACCCCACCTCCAATCCTGGAAATCAAATTTCAACATGAGACTTTAACGGAGTCAAATAAATCATACCTGAATTATAGCAGAAAGAATGAAATGACGTGACTTACATTTTCAGGAAGGAGAGATGAAGGGAATGAGGAAGAGGCATTATTTGAAGAGAATAATTGATGAAACATTTCCAGAACTGCTCAAGCACACAAAGGCTTATATCCAATCTAGAAATTCTAAAAATCCCAATAGATTTGAAGGAAGAAAGGAAAGAAGGCAGAGAGAGGGAAGGAGCAAGGGAATAAAACAGTTTCATAAACTGCAGAACACCAAAGACAGCCCCACGTTTTACAAGCAGCCAAAAGAATAAGAAAAATATCACCTACAAAGAAATAGCAGGTAGACTGCTAAATTCTCAACCGCAACAATGAGAATCAGAAGAAAGATGCTAGTAAGTCCGGGTTGGTTGGTTCATGGCTATAATCCTAGCACTTTGGGAGGCCTAAGCAGGTTAATTCCCTGAGGCCAGGAATAGGAGACCGGGCTGGCCAACATAACAAGACCCCATCTCTACAAAATACAAAAATACATAAATAAAGAAATAAATAAAAATAAGACGCTAGTTCAAAAGAAAACATTGTGAGGCCTGATTTTTTTTTTTTTTTTTTGGTTTTTGGCTGGGGCTGGGTTTGAACCCACCACCTCCAGCACCGCCCTACTCCTTTGAGCCACAGGCGCCACCCAGGCCTGGTTTTAAAGGAATTCAGCTATATGTTATTCGTAAGAAGGGCTCCCAAAACATAAGGACATTAAAAACTTGCAAGTGTAGAAAAAGGCCAATTGGAAAGTAGTAGTCACAAGTAAGCTGGAGGAGCTTTTTATGTATTTTTATTTTTGGAGACAGAGTCTCACTTTGTCACCCTGGGTAGAGTGCCATGGCATTACAGCTCAAAGCAACCTCAAACTCTTGGGCCTAAGTGATTCTCTTGCCTCAGCCTCCCAAGAAGCTGGGAGTGCAGGCACCCACCACAACACCCGGCTATTTTTTGGTTGCAGTTGTCATTGTTGTTTGGCAGGCCTGGGCTGGATTTGAATCTGCCAGCTCCAGTCTATGTGTCTGGCGCCCTAGCCACTGAGCTACAAGTGCCAAGCCTCTTTTTTTTTGATACAGAATCTTACTATGTCACCCTCAGTAGAGAGCCATTGTCACAGCTCACAGCAACCTCAAACTCTTAAGCTTAAGTGATTCTCTTGCCTCTGCCTCCCAAGTAGCTGGGACTATAGGCGCCCACCACAATGCCTGGCTATTTTTGCTGTAGTTGTCATTGTTTTTTTTTTTTAGCAGGCCTGGGCTGGGTTTGAACCCACCAGCCCCAGTGTATGTGGCAGGCGGCCTAACCACTGCACTACAGGCACCGAGCCACGAGGAGCTTTTTAAATACAAGACAAAATAGACATAAAAGCAAAAATCGCTACTAAAGATAAAGAGGATAATAAAGATTAAAAAATCCAACTGACTAGGAAGAGAGGATGATTCTAAACCTTCATGCATATAGCTCCCAGATACATAAAGCAAATATTTAAAGATCTATGAGAAGAAACCAACAAATCCATCATTTAACAAAGTTTAACATACCTGTCTTAGTAATTGCTAGATCAAACACATAAGCAGTAAGGATGGAAAGATTTGACCAGCCCAGTTAACAAGTTTGATTTCATGAATAAATAAACACTTCCCCAGCAATTAAAGAATACTCATTCTTTTTTTTGAGACAGAGTCTCATTATGTCACCCTCAGTAGAGAACCCTGGTGTCACAGCTCACAGCAACCTCAAACTCTTGGGCTGAAGAGATCCTCTTGCCTCAGCCTCCCAACTAGCTGGGACTAAGGCACCCGTCACAACACTTGACTATTTTTGTTGTTGTTGTAGTTGTCATTATTGTTTTTTAGCAGGCTGGGCCAGGTTTGAACCCACCAACCCCAGGGCATGTGGCCAGCTCCCTAACCACTGAGCTACAAGCGCTGAGCCACTCATTCTTTTTTTAAGTAAACTTTTTGGTGAACTATGGTATAGTAGACAATAGCATACAAATCAAAAACCTATGACTCAGTGAATTTTTACAAAGTGAACCCAGTATATAACTAGGACTTGGATCAAGAAATAAAACTCGAGAGTGTCCCAGAACCACCTCTTCTTCCTGAACCCACTTCTTCAGCCACAATCCATGCTAAAGATAACCCAGACCTCTAATGCTGCAGTTTAACGTGGCCTGTTTTTAAAATTTGTATAAACAGAACTGTGGAGCAGCAGTACTGTTCTGTGTGTGGTTTCTGTTGGTTAATACTATGTTTGGGAGGTTTTTGCATGTAGGATGCCCTTTATTCTCATTCTATTATGTGAATAAACCACAAAATACCCATTTTGTTTGTTTGTTTATGGACATTCAGGTTGTTTCTTGTCTGTAGCCAGCAGAAGAGATGCTGCGATGAACATATGTGGTCTCCTGGTGATCCTGTGTACACATTCCTGTTGGGTATGTTTAGCTTAGGTTTAGTTTTTTATTTATTATTTTTGAGACAGAGTCTCACTTGGTCACCCTTGGTAGAATGCCATGGCATCTTTATCTCACAGCAACCTCAAACTCTTGGGCTCATCCTGTTGCCTACAGGTGCCTGCCACAACGCCCAGCTATTTTTTTTAAAGATGGGCTCAGGCTGGTCTCGAACTCATGAGCTCAGGCAATCCACCTGCCTCAGCCTCCCAAAGTGCTGGAATTACAGGCATGAGCCACCATGCCTGGCCTAGTTTTTTATTTTTCACTTTTCAGAAAAAAGGGATACAAATTTATTTAGCACGTATACACAGAGAGCGTCACAGAGGGATCACCTATGTTTAGTTTTTAGATATTGCCAAAAACTTGCCAAAATAATTGTAGCGATTTATCTTCCCACCAGCTGTGTGCGAGGTAATGCTGTCCCGCCCTTCATCACCATTGGCATCACTCCGCCTTCTTCATCTCAGCCATGCTAAAGGGAGTTACAAGATCTATTCTTTCCAACAGCACATGAAATACTGACACAGTTTGACAAACTGCTAGTGGTATAGCCAATTTTTAAGGATTGTGCACCATCAATATATAGAAAAATACATTGCCTCAAATGTGCACAGCAGGAAAGAAGATCTCAACGTGAAAGAGCCAAGCATCCACCTTTAGAAATTAGGAAAAGAAAAGAAAAAAAAAAAAAAAGAAATTAGGAAAAGCCTGGAAGAGTAAGAGCTAAAATTTCTGAAAAATTATGAAAACAAAATAGAGATTATCAAAGCCAAAACTGATTGTGTAAAAAGATTAATAAAATAGATGAATATCTTTTATGATTAATTAAGAAAAAGAAAACATAAACAAAGAGTAAGAATGAAAACAGACAAAAATACAGACATTGCCAAGATCAAGAACATCCTGAAGGGGAGCTTATAAGACAAGCATGTCCGTAAATTTGAAAACTCAGATAAAGTAGATAACATCCTAGAAAAAATATAATTGACCCCAAACCATCTCTAGAATCAATAAAGAACCTGAATAATCCTTATACCTGCAAAGAATTTGAGTGGCGGTCCCTGAAAAAGTTAAGCACAGAATTACCATATGCCAGCGACTCTACTCCTAGGTACACACATGAAAGAGTAGAGGACAGGTACTCGGATGAGGACATGAACACGAAGCTCATGGCACAGCAGCCAGCAGGTGATGATAATCCAAACGTCCACCAATGGATACGTGGGTGAACACAGTAGGGCACACACACACAACGGCACACTGTCCAGCTCTAAAAAGGAAGGCAATTCTGACCATGCTACAGCATGGATGTGTGCATCTTGAAAACATCACGCTGAGGAAGCACTGGAGCCAGACACACAAGGTTACACGCCTATGACTCCCTTTGTAAGATGTATCCAGAGCAGGTCAAGCTATAAAGGCAGAAGGTAGAATAGAGGTCACCAGAGGCTGGGACACAGGGGTGGGAAGTGACCGCTGATGAGTACACAGTCTCCTTTGGGGTGATGGAAATGTTTCAGAGCCCCAAACAAGCGATGGTGCACAATGCTGTGAAAGTACTAAATATCACTGAATTGTCCGCTTTAAAATGGTTAGTTTATGTTGTAAGAATTCAGCTCAATTCAAAAATATTCTCTTGGGGCAGCACCTGCGGCTCAGTAGGTAGGGCGCCGGTCCCACATACAGAGGGTGGTGGGTTCAAACCCGGCTCCAGCCAAACTGCAACAAAAAAATAGCTGGGCATTGTGGCAGGTGCTCCCAGCTACTCGGGAGGTTGAGGCAAGAGAATTGCCTAAGCCCAAGAGCTAGAGATTGCTATGAACTGCGATGCCAGGGCACTCTGCAACACAGTGAGATTCTGTCTCTTAAAAAAAAAAGAAAAAAAAAGGGCGGCGCCTGCGGCTCAGTGAGTAGGGCACCAGCCCCATATACCAAGAGTGGCGGGTTCAAACCTAGCCCTGCCGAACTGCAACACCAAAAATATAGCTGGGCGTTCTGGCAGGCGCCTACAGTCCCAGTTACTTGGGAGGCTGCGACAAGCGAATTGCCTAAGCCCAAGAGCTGGAGGTTGCTGTGAGCTGTGAAGCCATAGCACTCTACCCAGGGTGACAAAGTGAGACTCTGTCTCTAAAAAAAAAAAAAAAATTCTTACTATAAAAACACCAGACGAAAGTGGATTTAGAGGCAAACTCCATGAGTCAGAGAATAGATAATTCCAACCCATCATAAATATTTCTATACAAAAGGATAACCCCCAATTCAAGATAGGACTTTAGTATAACCTCAATATCAAAATTATACGAAGACAGTACAAGAAGGAAAAATTAAAAGAAAAAGTTACAGGTCAATCTAACCCTTGTGATACAAAAATCCTAAATACTTACCAAACAGAGCTGGTGACATACACAAAAGATAAAACATAATAATCAAGTTGAATTTATCTCAGGTGTACAAGAGCAGTTCATTAGAAAATCTCCTAATTTGCCATGGTTACAGATTAAAGGAGAAAAGCTATAAGATTTCAACTGACATGGGAAAAGCATTCACTAAATTGCAACATCATGACAAAAACTCTTTAACAAACCAAGAACAGAAGTGTAGTTTCTTAATCTAATAAAGCATATTATGACAGGCAGAATAATGCTCCCCCCCTTGACTAAAGACATCCCTACTCGAATCCCCCAAATTTAGGAACGCTACTACACATGGCACAAGGGAATCTTCAGATATAATTAAGGTGAAGAACCTTGAGATGGGCCCAGTTTACTCACATGAACCCCTAAAAGTAGATTCCTTTCACAGCTGCAGTTGGTCAAAGAGATTTAAGTGAATCAGGTTCAGCCACCCCAAAGTATGCCACTTTGACATGAAGAATATTTTGGGTTGAAAACAACTGAATATCAACAGATGTGGGAAACAGTTCTCTGCCCTGCCCTTTTTTAAGCAGGGCATACTTTCTTTCAATTTTTTTTTTTTTTTAAGACAGTGTCCCACTCTGTTGCCCCGGACTCAAGTCCCCAGCTCCAGCTTAGCTCACAGTAGCCTCAGACTCCTAGAGCTGCCTGTCGTCTAGCTATTCTGGAAGCTGAGGCACGTGGATCGCTTGAGCTCAAGAGTTGGAGTCCAGCCTCGGTGACACAGGAAGACTCCATCTCTTTAAAAAAAAATCAGTTTACGAGTATACCCACTAGGATCCTATTTATTTATTTACACATAATTTTTAAAACCCGTAGGGTACAATCTCTGTGTATGCCCAAAATACAATGGGTGGGGGTGGGGGTGTAATTATACATTTGTAATTTCCTAGAAAACAGACCAAGAGAGAGACCTCAAAGTGGGACTTTGGGGGAAGGGAGAGGGATTAGGTAGGGAGGGCAAGATAGAGAATGTTCAAATCTTGCCCTATGCGTTCATGTATCAGTGGAGTTTTTTCCAACAAGCAGGTATGGATGTATTTATTATATACATTTTTTTAAAGTGCTTTACGACCCAGGCGGCAGTGGGTTCAATGCCTCATGGACTAATGACATAGTATTATCCACCATTCAGAGATAAATCACTCTGTTGCAAGGTGCCGAGTGGCTATCATTCCTGGATAAGGGATGTGGACGCAAAACCAAGTATTAGGAACCAGGATGATCTCACTCTTGCCTGTGAACTTAGTACATTTCATTCTTGCATCAATTTTGTGCTTAAGCCCAATTCTGAGGTGGGCATGTGGGGTGTGATCATCCCGTCCCCCTGTGCCCTGCCTCTGGCCGGCAGGTCATCTGTGAGGAGGCTTCCAAGGCTTCCTCAGAGTCCCTCCACCAGCCTCAGGCTGTCATTCAGCAATGCAAACAGAATTCTGCACTTGGTAAAACTGACCACACACCCCAGTGAGGGCCTCAGGCCTTCACCCTACAGATGGGGCAGGCTGGAAGGACAAACCCTTTGGACAGGGCAATTACAGGACGGACACCAGGCCACATTCCATCTGAGGCTAAAAACAAAGCACAACTTTCTCTACAGTAAACTTTGAAATATTATGCTCCCTTGGAAAGCAGAAACCTGAGCCAAGCACGCTTTTTATGGCTTACTGACCTCTGCTTGGCTTTAAAGAAACCACTCAAGTAAAGATATGGAATCAAATGAGGTTAACACCTTGATTCTGGCTCTCTCCGGCCACACAGCCCCTCAGAGGACCTGGTTCCTCCTTCACCCGGGGTTGTGTCTGGAAGCTCCTCTCTCATTGCCGAGGATTTGGTCTTTCCTCCTTTATTTTTTAAGACAATAAACTTTTCATTCTAACTTTATTTGTAAGCCAAGTAAAAGCCTCCAGGCTGGCAGAATGAAAAAACAAACAAAAAAAAACTTTTATTTTGAGACAGTCTCCTGGTGTCACCTGGGCCTCAGCCTAGCTTCACTGCAATCTCAAACTCCTGAGCTCAAGTGATCCTCCTGCCTCAGCCTCCCAAGTAGCTGGGACTATACGAGCCCACAACCATTACAGAATTTTACAAAGAGGTGGCCAACATGTAGAGAGTATGTGTAAATATTTTGTGAAACTGTGTAAGGAACATTTTGTAGATAGGCCGGGCGTGGTGGCTCATGCCTGTAATCCTAACACTCTGGGAGGCCAAGGTGGATGGATAGCTTTAGCTCGTGAGTTCCAGACCAGTCTGGAGCAAAAGTGAGACTTCGTCACTACTAAAAACAGAAAAACTTGGCTGGGCACCCACAGCTCAATGGTTAGGGCGCCAGCCACATGCACCAGGGCTGGTGGGTTCAAACTTGGCCTGGGCCTCTTAAACAAACAAAAAATAGCCAGGTGTTGTGGCAGGCGCCTATAACCCCAGCTACCAGGGAGGCTGAGGCAAGAGAATCGCTTGAACCCACGAGTTGGAGGTTGCTGTGAGCAAGGATGCCACAGCACTCTACCCAGGGCAACAGCTTGAGAGTCTGCCAAAAAAAAAAAAAAAAAAGAATATTTTATAGATGAAGGTACTTTTAACTACAATTTCCCATTTTCTTATGTATGACATTTGGGACACCCTGTAGAATGTTATACCAGACTCTAAGATGATACAGTTGACTATACTAAAATAATGCTTTACATTCCATGTTTCATGTTTTTTCTTTGGGGGTGGACAGAGTCTCACTATGTCGCCCTCGGTAGAGTGCTGTGATGTCACAGGTCACGTCAACCTCAAACTCTCGGGCTAAAGTGATTCTCTTGCCTCAGCTTCCCGAGTAGCTGGGACTATTGGTGCCTGCCACAATGCCTGGCTTTTTTTTTGTTTTTGTTGTCACTGTTGTTTAGCTGGCTCTGGCTGGGTTCGAACCCGCCGGCCCCGGTGTATGTGGCCGATGTTGTAACCACTGAGCTACAGGCGCCAAGCCCATGTTTCATAGTTTGAACAATGTCCTTCCTCTTTTATCATTGTAGCCGCTGATTCTTATGACAATCTTATGGCACAAGGCAGACAGGTTCTTAACCTCTACAAAGACTCTTTTTCTTTTTATAATAGATGATACCAACGGCTGTGTGGTAAGGCTGGTAGAACCGAGGTGGGTGATGAAGCCAGCATGGACCCATCCACGTGGCGGTCGAGGAGAAACTAGATGCAGTGAGTGGAAAAGCCAGGGCAGGACGGCAGGATCCCTTTGGGGTTTTGGATAGAACAGGATCCCTTTGTACAAGGCGTGAAATAAAACACCTCGACAGAGGACAAGTGCTCAGTAAGCCTTTCCTGTTGTTCTGCTTAGCCCCTGGGAAGCAAACCTCCCTTCCAAAAAGCGTGTGGGGCCTCTTCTCTGATGTAGGCTCTGAGCAGGCCTGGGAATTCAGGTAGTCAGGGGCTGGCTTTCCCTTGCCCAGCAGGCCCCAGCTCCCAGTCAGGTTGCCTGTCCTGAAGAAACCTCAGCCTCCTTCCTAACTCTCCAAGTGGCCTCGGATAAGCCGCTTGGGCTCCCAAAGCTGCAGTTACTTTCTCTGAGGTGAACCTGATCTTCGGTGACCGCAGGCTCAAACAGGCAAGCCAATCACCCCCACCCGAATCCCAACTCCAGGCCCCGTCTCCAGTATGGACAGCTCTGCTCCATTCCCGTCCCCTCCCAATGTTTCTTTGACCACCCACCCTTCCTTAGTAGAAGTTAGAGAGCAGGTTTGTTCAGCCCAGGAAAGCAGCCAGACAGAAAGGGCGGAGGCTTTTTAAATGTTATCAACCTGCCAAAAGCCGGTAATTCAGGAAAGGCCGGTAAAGGGCCGAGGTTTAGATAAAGCTGGTTTATGAAGACCCCACCCCACACACAGGAAAAGAAAGCGCCACTACAATGCCCGGCTCAGATAACACTCAGATTTCTCTCGGATACATTCTTTAGAAATGTCCATCTAGAACCACCTTTTCCTGCTGCCCTGAAGGCACAAAAATTCAAAGAGCTAATCTTTCTCACTCTCTCCCTCCCTGGGAAGGGAGGTAGCCATCTCTAAACTTCCATGGAGCTTATTCAGACATAGGGGCTACTGGCAAAACACCCAGCTGACTTGGGAGAGTTAACAAATTGTAAGAGATTTTTAGCTCAGCAACTTACAATGTTCAAAGTTAACAAATCTCCAGTTTTTCTTTCTTTTAAAGAGTATTTTCCAGACCTCTCAAATTCCCCAATGTGAACCTCTCTAAGTTCACCCTCCAGCCCTTCCCCCAAGGGCTCCTTCACCTGCTCAGGACACAGACTCGTTCAACGTGAGAATTGCCTTGTCGCCCACATGCGTACCCTGTGTCCTGCCCTGGAGAGCACCCTCGCTCCCCAGCCTCTTCTCCACAGAGCAAGCCTAAACTAGGTTGATCAAGTCTCTCCTCCAAGGCTCCCATCCCTGAGTCACCTCTAGGTCTTGACTGCTTGTAGGCTCTGCTACCCCCATCCCACCCACCCCTCAACCTGCCCCAAGCATCACCTGCCTCAGGGCCTTTGCACTGCCTGTTTATTCTGCCAGTTTATTTTTTTGAGACAGAGTCTCACTCTGCCCTGGGTAGAGTGCCGTGGTGTCATAGCACACAGCAACCGCAAAATCTTAGGCTCAAGTGATCCCCTTACCTCAGGGTCCTGAGTAGGTGGGACTATAGGTGCCCACAACACATGGCTATTATTTAGAGACAGGGTCTCACTCTTGCTCAGGCCTCTGAGAGTGCTGGGATTACAGGCATGACCCGCAGTGCCCAGCCAGCCTGGTCTTAACCGATAACTGCTTGCCTTTCTTTCACACCCAAGTTTCTTCAGATTCCCCCTAAGATCTCTTTACAGAAGGTCCTTCTCTAACTATAATGCAGAAAATATCCCGCTGTTGCCTGCTACTGCCAATGCATGTTTCTTCATGGAATGTAGCTACTTTAAAATTGGTTTTCATCTCCCTCCCTCTCCCACAATAGAAGTTCAAGGGCAGACTGTGTTCCTCCATCGGGTGTTGCCAGCACCAGTAACAGAGCCTGGCACATAGCAGGTACCGAACCGAGCAAACAGCTGGTGAGCTGCTGAGCAGCTAGGCGTTCCTCCTCCTCTGTCAGAGGCCTACCCTGTGCCCACGCTGGCTGAGGCTCTCCCTCAGCAGCTTATCTTTCACAGTGCTTGTCAAAATGTGTAATTACATGCATTTACATTAAAAAAAATGAATACCTGCCTTGCGTTTTAAACCAGGGGTCGGCCATCTTCAGGCAGGTTCTTTTCTCGGAAGTGACAAGGTGGCTGCTGGTGGCTGCAAGGTGACATCGTACCCTCTTGGCCACTCCGGGAGTAGCACAGATACAACAAAGGCCCCAGCAACTGAGTCTCATTCGCTGACTGATCGCACCTGATCCCAGCGGTCAGGTGACTAAAAGGCTCTAATTGGGTAGGCCTGGGTCACGTACCCACCCTGTAGGCACCATGGGCGCTTCAGCACCCTGAGGAAGAAAAGGTGCCGGGCAGCCTTGAGAAGATTCAGTTCTGAGGAATCTTCCCATGTGGGAAAAAGAGAAGTTTACAAAAGTTCGCCACCATAGCCACCTTCATTGGTATTTATTTATTTATTTTTTTGTAGAGACAGAGTCTCCCTTTGTCGCCCTTGGTAGAGTGCTGTGGCATCACAACTCATAGCAACCTCCAGCTCTTGGGCTTAGGCGATTCTCTTGCCTCAGCCTCCCGAGTAGCTGGGACTACAGGTGCCCGCCACAATGCCCGGCTATTTTTTTGTTGCAGTTTGGCCAGGGCCTGGTTCGAACCTGCCATCCTCGGTATATGGGGCCGGCGCCCTACTCGCTAAGCCACAGGTGCCACCCCATTGGTATTTTTTTAGTAGCACGTTAGAATGAATGGGAGAGAAACCACAAACTTAAAATTTTGCTTTCATCCTCTTCCTCCTCGCTGTGCATAGTGTGTGTTCAATGCTCTTTTATTTCAGTGGCTACGTGGATAGTTAAGAGCTGCCAATGAAGCTGATCATGAATTTGGTTTCATAAAAGAGACAAAAGAAGAATGATCAGTAATTTATTTGCTAAGTGCCCTGTTTATTGTGCATACAGGGGTCAAAAATGTGCGGACACGTTTGCAGCCGGAAATGGCTGCAACTGCTACCTCCCAACTATATTTCACAAAAGCAGTAACGAGGTGGCTTCTCGTCACATTAACCTATCAGTTTTTGTCAAGAACACGATGAGAATGGATTACAAAATGGCCTACTTCTGTCATGATCTTTGCTCTAATCTTTAAGAACAAGTGGAGCCTTCACTTGATCGGCCACCTCCTTGCCGCTCAGCGCCTCCACGATGGCGAGCGCAAACTCGAAGCTGGTTCCCGGGCCGCGGCTGGTGAGGATCAGGCCATCCTTCTCCACGCGACTCTCCGAGTAGCTGTAATGACCTGCCAGGTAAAGATGAGAAAGGTGACGGCGACGTCCTGACGGGCTGTGCCACAACTATCACTTGGCACTTCAATTCCCTGTTATAGCATGTTATCGGTCTCCTGTAAGTTAAAAAAAATTTTTTTAAGCAGCTCTGTAGATGGCACTCAGTAATGTTTAGTAGGCTCTGGAAGCTCTGCACCTTATAAAGATATTGAAGACATTGGGTATAGCAAAGGGCGAAATGAAAGCCATGGGAAGGAAACAAATATGCCTGAGCTGAATGCAGCTGCCAAGACCCTAAGTGCTGAGGGAAGGCCAGGGTGAATGCTCATTATTTGCATTTCTATTTTACAACCAACATTCGAGTATATTCTGTGCATGCTAGGCCGGGGGGGGGTGGGGGGGGTGGGGTGGGGTGGGGGGCGGGCAGGTGCAGCAGTGGCCGAAGGCAGAAACAACCTGTATTCACAGCCTGTAAGCCTGCACCCTCACTTCAAAAATAAATGTGATCACAGTCACAACCCCATGGAGGTAGAGCATGGGTAGAAGCCACACTCACCTCTCAGGGGCTGCTTGCCTCCTGAGGCTCCTGGTCAGCTTGGCAAATATACAGGATGATACCAAAGCCAGGCTTCTTCACTGCACAGACTTCCCACACCCCATCCCCATACCAGGCAATCATCAGCCACCCCCCTGCACATGGAGCCGCCCCTGACCCGGCCCCATCTCACTCCCCACACCTGCCCATCTCTCTCCCCTCCCTCCCACACCTGCCCATCTCTCTCCCCCCTCCCTCCCACACCTGCCCATCTCTCTCCCCCCTCCCTCCCACACCTGCCCATCTCTCTCCCCCTCCCTCCCACACCTGCCCATCTCTCTCCCCCTCCCTCCCACACCTGCCCATCTCTCTCCCCCCTTCCTCCCACACCT